>OZ024906.1:37909399-37966899 GCA_964017125.1 Flabesymbios commensalis | reverse complement strand
CAATTCGTATAGAGCGTCCCACCTATTTTAAGAAAAAAAACATTTAAAACTGAAATGGCAATTATGCTGCAAATCTTTGGTAAATATTACAATAAATATGAAAATTATGACACAACACAAAATATTGACATACAATATCCCGCTGAATTGCCGTCCACTATATGGTACATTCAACCATAAATAACCATATTTCTCGTCATTTTTTGTGACAAATAGGCCGCTCCCATGCAACATGAATTACCGTTAACATGTTTAACAACTCACATATACTTTCTATACACACGGTCTTAGTAGTGCAGTGGTTAATAAGATTGAAGTCACGGAGTTGTGGTGATCTTTATTTCGGTGTGTCAACACGAGCTGGCTGGTGGCATGGCGGCACGGCAGACCCCGCGCATGGTACCTGGTACCTGGTACACGGTGCCCTGGTCTGTAAAGCCAACAGACAGCAACTGCTTACTTTACAAGTAAGCAGTTACTGTCTGTTGGCTTCACAGAGCTGCGCTGTGAGTGATGTATAATTATTCAGACATGATTGTGGGCGTACACAGACAGAGAGGGACATGCACAGACGGCTGTACGGTGTATTTATTTATTTATTTCCAAAATTAAACACATACATAAACCTACATTTTATGTTCAAGAAAAGCAAACTTCACAATAATTGAGGCTAATTGAGTAAAAGAAATGTATGGTCCAGAGGACAGTTATTTAATTCATTAGCTCCTTCGTTCCTACGTTTGTTTATCAGTTTTCACTCGTTATCTCGCTTACTCACTCATTTATTTACAATAAATGTGGGTTGGTCCAGTTTACCTATAATTATAATAATACTCTTCAAATACAGTATATATAGCAGTAACACGATACATTATCCATTGTTGGATCAATGTTGGTCCAAGAGCAAGAACGGCTGTGATTTAATGCAAAAACACACAAATAAAAGTAACTTTTTACTTCAATAATAGACATTTCCTCTTGTTTGCCATTGCTCGGCTGAGGGGTCAGATGAAGGTGGATCCCTCTGGTCAGATTGCATATTTCCGCTACATCTGAGGCGGTAAATACACTAGACAGAAAGGTAATTTGTCGATGGTATGCTGAAAATTAGGAAAGAGCGGTGATTTAGATAATTATCGGGTGCGTCCCGGTCTCTCTTCTAATGTTTCCGCCACATAAGCGGGTGGAATAAAGATTTATTTTAACGTAGCTTCATTTTAACGTATCGATTCAAAAAGAAAAACAAGTTGTGTGCATGCAACATTCTGAAATAGGGAATGGTGGGACAAGCAAGCTTGAAGATGCCCTTCTCTAGCCAAATGATTCAAGGATTCTTTATAGTGCATATTATACCAAACAATATATGAGACTTTTTTCTGCAGCTTCCCCTATAGTCATTGGTACGTATGTTATGGTATGCCATCTCTCCACTATGATTGATCAGCGTCATGTTCACTGACTGGACATGCATGGTCATCAGCACATCAGTCTTCTCATCATTATGGTACCGACACTGTTGTTTTCAGAAAAACTGTTTTCAAAAAATTCTGTAAAAAAAAATTAAAACATCAGGTAATAAATATCAAGATAAGACCAATGCATGCATGCATGACCGCCAAGTCAGCTTAGCAGAATTAAAATTTACATTAATTACAGTGGAGGAATTTGAAGGGATGAATGTGTGGGCACTGGGCCACTTTCAAGCACATACAAGCTAAAATGGACCATGAGAACCGCCTGAGGATGGCGAGATCAATGATATTTGAGGAATGTAAAATACATAAAATACTGCAGAGAAAAAGCAAATAACTGTAACTGATAACTCGAATAGTAAGCTGTTACTGTTGTCTACGGTTGACGCCAGCGCAACATACCTTTGTTATACTGCCGTACAAACACAAAAGGCAGCAAGTTGAAAAGTCACTGCCTTTCGGCTTTAAGCAGTATAATGATATGTGTATACGGATCACCCCACTTCACCCCCGATCCCGGGACAGAGGCTGAGGCGCGCGGCCAGCTGCCTGGGGAACCCGGCTAATGCATATATGTCTGACCTCACTACAAACAAACCCAGGGACATACATAACCTAATATAACAAACATGACACACAGACGGACGCCAACAACGGGATCGTTCCGGAATGAGAGTCCGTGTCCTGAATGAAAAAATGTAGCCCAGACATGCATTGCGTACCTGACGTGGACTTTCTGATTTAAGCTGTTACGGGCTTGTGAATATATTAAATGGTGTCCATATTGAGCTTCATAACTTCAATTATAAAGATGACAATAATATTACTTACATGTGTAGACCTATAGGCCTATATTGAGATATTAAGTCACCATATCTTCTAGACAGTGTAAACTCAACATACTGAGTCATTTTTTATTTATTTCAAATGTCTTTTTCTGGGGTTTCGTAGATGTAAATAAATGTAGGTAAGGGGTTTTGTCAAGTGGAAAAAAATAAAAAATCCCAAAAAACTCGAAAGTGGGTGGGTGGGTCAAGCCCCAACTCGGATTTGTCTTTTTTGGGGAAATTTTGTGTTTTTTTGTGTTGTTTTTTTTGCTGTACATGTTTCCAAAAAAATATAATTGGATAGGGGGGTGTGTGGGTGGAGTCTGGCCAATCCGAGTTTTTCTCGGATTTTTTGATTTTTTTAACTTGACTAGACCCCTAAGTATATCACTTTCATTTGAAATATTTCAGCCACCTAAAAAACAATGTGGAAATTATCGCACCAAACATGTTCGCTTCGTGTGTTAAATTGTTATTCTTCACGTTTTCTTTGTACACAAAATACTAAGTAATATGCTGAAATCATGTTTTCAAACAAGAATGTACACAAAATGGGACACGATATCTCGTGAACAATCATTATGTCTTTTAAATCAAATACAATAAAATATTTTGTTAAATTCTTTAGGAATGCGAAAATGAGTAAAAAACGTTCGAAGTGCGCTTCCTTTTCAGTACATGTACTACAAAATAAGCAGCATGCACATGCTTTCTAAATGTTTGGTATTTGATAATTATGAAACTCGCTCAGCCAATAATCGGGACAAAACAAGAGCAGGTGTGTATACAAGATGTAGCTGTAAAATAATAATAATAATATAAAAATAGATTACTTAAATTTTTTTTTGAAAAATATTCAAAAATGTATTTTTTTCACAATGTAAAAATGTAAAAAATGATGTGCGAGCTGACGCCAGCCGAAGCATTTCATTATAATTGCAATCCTTTTATTTATGTACGTATATGTATATGTGAATATACAATACCAATTATGTCAAACACTAAACAGATTACTTAATCAAGATACTACAAATATCATTATTGTTAATAATTATTATTATAGTCTTACACATACCCTATGCTTATAATATCAACTTGTATATATTATTTTCTGTTACTACTTATAATACAATAGTATGTTAATTTGTCCCTGGTTTTGGATAATACATATATCATATATTTTGTAATGTTGTAATCATACTATAGTAGTTAAGTTTAATCTCATTCTCAAAATCTTCACGACCCTTTTCATGATCAGACACTGGGCATTGGCAATTTAAGATTCACTTGCGATTATTCTTTGAAGATTAGCGGACCCCTTCTCGTCGCCTGTGTTATTGGTCCAGTGGGCCATAATGACATTGTTAACTGACTCTTTCTTTGAGGTCTGGGTAGTTTTCTATCAAATAGCATAATATATATTCTTAATGTTGTTTTAACATACTTTTACACACTTTCCATACGCTTTTCAGAGTGTTTTTGTTACTATGTAGAATACTATGCAGTAGCTATTTTATCTTCGGTTTTGGTGCGGGAACCATATATGCTGCTTAACTTTATTTGAGGAAGTTATTTTGCATATTGTTTTTAATATGCTGATCTTGTTTAACCCTTTAAGTCCTCACGATGCATTAAAGCATAATTTTACATCCCTGAAAACAGACTTAATTTTCCTACAGCCAAGGGTTTTGGAACAAAAATTTCAATGAAACTGGTTTACAAATACATGACAATTTTCTTTAATTTTTAAAGCACATAATATCATCTTCATCCACTACAAATCGAGAATTACGGCAGCAATTCGCGGTTAATCCAATGGTTAACAATGGTTAATTCAGGCTTGAAAGGGTAAAGTTAAATATATAATGGCAAGTTTTAAAGTGTACATAATTATCATGTCTTTTTTCACGAACTTTTACATAACTAGGCCTAACCCTGTTGTATATATACATGTAACAGTGTTGAAACTGCCCAGCCCTGGGATCGAACAAACGACCCTGACATCGTGATGCCTGAGCGCTACTAATTAAGCCAAAGAGTCAACTCAATGACCAGAGTGGTAATCATTCCAGTCCTACACGTCCCACACACACCCGGCTACATACCTGCACATATATCGTTTTTATTGTTTAATGTTGCATATTCAGCCGACATAGACTTGCCGTCGTTAATAAATATATATCTATAGTATAATTACTATTAACAGTCATTGTGATGTATCGAACGACTTGAATAAGGAAAAGACAAGACAAAACATGACGCGATATACATGTAGTTAGAACACTGTTCTCTTCAAGAAGTAAAAATATGTAAATGTACTTAATACTTTGATGGTGAATAGATTTCAAGGGTTTTAAGTGGTGATTTTTCTTATTTGAGTGGTGTTTTTTCTATTTAATCGTCAAGTCAATTACCACACTTTACCCCCGGCTACAAGCCTCACCTAATTGTCTGTTTATTCACCCCCCCCCCCCCCCCATGCTCACATACACACTTTCATCCCTCGCTGATACATCATTTTATTTTGTGAGTTTGTGGCGGCTGATTTCTCAATTGCACTCACTCCCGCCATTAAAAGCATGCAATCCCTTGCGCGTAATGTATGCTGCTTTACAAAGCCGAAAGCTTTGTAAGACATTAAACACTGCGTTTTACGGCATCATCAGCGGGGGGTGGGAGGCAGGAGCGCAATATCAAACAGCCAATAATGGCCGCCATGACAGGGGTGTGTGTGCGCACACACAATCACGCAGCCGTAATGTACCTGATGATCGCCGGGTGCGCTGTGATCGCCAAGACGACGGCTCGCAGCCGGGCCAACGTTTGCGACGCTGGCCCGTCACCTAGCCGGCACTGGGCCGCCATCAAGTGATACAAGACAAGTCACCCGCTCAATATTGACAGTCAATTACCTGGTGAATCCAGAATCGTGTCGCACCCTTCCCGCGTGACGACTCTAAATAAATGATTTACCGTAGCAGAAAACCATTTTAAAACCTGCAGTAATATTAGTAATGTTGAGTAAATTAGTGAATTAGTAAGTTGTATATTACGAATAAACTGACACGCTATTTTCTGGGGTTTTATTATAACTCTTGATCTAATAAATACCAGTATTTATCTTTTCAGATTTATTTTTAGGTTTTGTTTGATGCCTCCCGCTCCTAAATTCCAGCCAATTCCGTGAAACTCGCACGGTGGTAATGTAGTTGTGTCCACGAGTGTATAAAGGGGCGCTTTTCTCGTCCACGAGTGTGTGGAGGGGTTGCTGCGTCTGTCCAGAAGAGCCCTGGATGGGGTGATGCTTCTGATCAGAAGAGCCGCTGGTTTTCTCTCCTCCGCCACAGGAGAGTCACTCGACGCGGGAAACTCCGTGGAGCGTCGGGGCGGCGGCGGGCCGGCGTCCTGGACGCCGGCCCGCCGCCGCCCCGACGCTCCACGGACATCAGGGCGCGATCCGGGAGGCACTCAGGCTCGATCCCCGCGCCTCAATTTGCGCTTAATTGCCGTCATCCCGCACAGCAAACAGACGGCCATTTCCGCGTGGCAATCTCACCTGGAAAGCCCGCAATAATACCGTAAGCACGGGTGTTTAACATTTATTTATTTCTTCCAGTATCGCGCTGTACAAAACGGACTACTCATGAAGAGGTGTGAGAGAGATAAATATTAAGACATTAAGATAAATTAATACATAGGTAATACTACCATACAATTTTTTAGGATATAAATACTCACATGCTCCATATAATAAAATTAAGTGAATGAACATTTTAAACAGTCATAAAGTGGATGAACAAAATGATCGCATGAAAAATTGAGACGAGCAATGATACAAATGTTCGAATGAATGAATATATTAGTGAAAATCAATGACCGAAGTAACGACATCAGTATTTATGCAGTATAAAATTTCCCTTCTTTTGAGATTATTATTGTGTTATAAATAATAAATGACACCGTAAAAAAAAACAATGATTGATACTAATCACTGAAATTTCATCTCGTTAAAGTTATTTTGACGTTTTTTCTAGCGGAATTGAGAGGTTTGCAATTCACCAAGGCTGAATTTAATTGCATGGTGTTTAATTAGCTTACAAAAGTACAAATAACACTGAAAATAGCACTAATAACGTTATAGTCCTACATATAAATAGTGAATGACACCAATTTGCTGAAATATCCTATCAGTCTCACGGAATTGACAAATTTGCATTCTCTATGAGATTGCATTTAATTGCGTGTTTTTTTAAGTTGGTTCAAAATGTTACAGCCTAAAATCAAAACTCATTTGCTTAAAAAGATAACTTTCTGAGACACTGGCATGTACGTAAGCCAACATGTCACTCTCATTGATACAAGAATCAAAACCTATCAAATAATCTGATCACCTGTTGTATTTGTCATTCGCTTGGTGCAAACCGTCGTTAAATCACCTCCTTTGTTTCAATCTGGCCAATTTGTGACGAGCTCCGTTTAGGTTCGTAGCCCGCGCCAGTAAATTGGCTGGCACATTATGGGCTACGCAAACGGAAGGGTGGGGATTTATTGGGACATTATTATTTAGATCAATGCCATTTTCTCCGTCATATAGGAGCACATCGTTGAAAGGTGGCATCTGCAACTTTGCAAAGTGGCAGATACCACCCTTTAATGCCAAGCTGACGATGTCATTACCATGACGTCACATAGGTCCGATATCAAAGCTGTGGATAAGCTGGATGAATGCCTTGTCAATAAAATATATAAAAGTTCAGGTTTATTATCGATACAGTCATATATAGGTATAACATTTTGCAGAAAAACAATAGTCTGTTTCAGTGCTTTAGACAAAAAAATTGGCCTAATATTTTGTACACATAGCTGTATTGGTTTTCCTCATGGGCCAGAATCCTAAATGTCCAGGATATAATTATTGAAAGAACCAAGGAGACAAGTATATCTTCAACGTGCAGGTGTATTCCTTCCATCACCATTGATGACAAGTCAGTGTACGCGTCTATGCGATGTACCTGGTACACACGATGTAGGCCTACCCACCCAATACCGGTTCAATGTTGGGCCTGCATCGCAGCCCATTTCTGGTTCAATGGCTTTCAATCGTATTCGCCGCTGGCCCAACATTGAAACAGAATTGAAAAAATACTAAATACAGTTATAGCTATTGTGAGGGCGGGGCCCTGGGGTAGCTGCCCTTCACGCCAGAGTTCGGGGTTCGGTTCTCGGTCTCGGCGGTTTGAAAGAAACAAAAATGCTTCTTCCCCATCCACGTGTGAAAGTCAGTTTTGTGGGGAGCCTCCGTGACCGAGAGGTAGCGTGCTCGGCCTCAGACCGCCAGGGCTCGAATTTCGAATCCTGTGTCTGGAGGACAGTGTCATCTCAATCATCTCACCATCCTCAGGAGGTTCTCCTGGCCCAGTTTGGCCTATATGTGCACAAAGGTGGCCTAAAGCCCGATTCATTTCATATTTAGCTATTGTGAGTTACATAATGAAGAAAATACTTTATACATCGAGAAAGAGATCAACAGTTACAGTAAAAATGAAATGAATCGGGGTTTAGGCCACTTTTGTGCACATACAGGCTAAACTTGGCCAGGAGAACCTCCTGAGGATGGTGAGATGAGTGAGATGACCTCCAGACACAGGATTCGAAATTTAAACCTTGGATGTCTGAGGCCGAGGACGCTACCTCTCGGTCAAGGAGGCTCCCCACAATACTGAGTTTTACGAGTGGATGGGGAAGAAACATTTTTGTTTCTTTCAAACCGCCGAGAACCGGAAACGAACCCTGAAATAACAACTACCCTAGGGTCCCAGCACAAGGGTCCCAGTAAACGCAAAACATTTTGTATAACATTGGACCGACGTTGTACAAATGTTATGCTAATGTTCATATGTTTAGCTATGACAAGACGATTTCAATAAGCGATCTAGAAATAAATGAAAAGAGACAATAAAATATATATTTGTTTGTGCCAAACAACATAGTACATTAATAGCTTACAGCTTTTACTCTATCAGACTGATAATAAAGTATATGTTTACGTAACGAGTGAGTATACAAAATAGGCCAGCAGTGGTGACCTAGCTGTATGTACACACATGACTTCGTCCCTTGACCCCACATCAGCCATTGTTGACACTACTGATATTATGCGAGCTGTGTTCAATTGAGTGTGATATCGGAACAGAAAATGCTCGTTGAATAAATGAGATGTGAGCCTTTGTGCGAACACCTTACACCTGATTCATTGGACGTGCATCCTTTTTTTTCTATGTCACACGAAAAATCTAAAACATTTATATTTTCTCACATTTTCAACTTGTACCTTACCTTATTATGTAGACAATACCATAAATTACAGCCCAGATTCCACCGGGGTGCGATATTAGCTGATACATGTACTTCATAGTGAAAATCACAGCGCAGATTGTGAGGCACCCGCTGATTAAATCTGTTTCAAATGTATCTCTTACAACGCTGGACATGTTGTATAAACTATATATGGAGACCGAGGGTTATTATCATCTTTAAATCGTCATTATTGTCTTAGCTAGCTTTATCCGCTTGATTTGAATACCTATTTTATGGGTCTACGGCCATTATAATTATTTTACTTTTTCAGTGCGGGGATCTCCTTTAGAAATCAGAATCTGCAGTGTGCTTTCAGAGCAAAAGTGCCATCACTTCTACTGAAGGAAGTTGATGAGATACTTTATCTACCAGTGCTTGTACTTGATACAAAATTAGGGTACCTAGGTTGAAGCATACCTGAAATGACGGGTGATGATAGCTTATTTTGCCACGTACGTGGTCGGTATAGGTGCGCTCATGGTTCCCATGGTTAGGGGTGAAGTTCGAAAATATATCCAAACTTCATACCTCGGACCAGTATATCATTCTATCCCCACCAGTCGATAAACTCGTGGTTGAATGCACATATCGAATCTCCACAAAACATATCCTTAATTATTTTGCAACATCACAGGTTCGTCTCGGCGATTTTGTATATTTACACTTCGGCTGACTTACGGACTTAACGTGGAAACGAATCCTCCCAAAACACATAATATGGTAAATAGAGGGGTCGTCACCCGGGCGTCATCAAAGGAACCCCGAGAAAACCCCCGCATCAAAGGCCCCGGGTGATCTGTCTGTGTCAACCCGGACTGCCAGGCCAGGGGTGATGAATATGTATAAGTCTATACGATGGTCAGGGGAGTGAGGCTCGAAGAAGTCCGATATTGATCAAAATGGATTTCTCATTCCATGGATGTTAGTAAAAATAAGCCACAAGCTGGGAATTATTTTTACCATGGTTTTTATGAAAGTGTTTAGAATTTGAATTTATTTATTTAGTTATAACCACTGTCCAGGCTGTGTCAAAAATACTTTAGCTAATTTTTCAGACTAACATTTCCCACTCCAACCGATGATAATTTAAATTAAATATTTTTTCACAGTTTTAGGTATTTTACATTATTTTTCAGCTGCAAAATAATTAAAATGTAAAAGACTAGTGGAGCACTTAACTTAATGAGTTACCCAGCAGCCCCATATGTTAAAAATGAAGCATAATACTAATCAGATAATAATAATAAGTGTAGGCCTATGTGGGAAGAAGCAAACTGCATACGGTAAGCTATGCAATAAACAGTTATATACACGGTGTACACGGTCATGGCCTGTAAATAAATAAAAAATAGATAAACTGGGCTCCGGATATTGACCTTGCCTATGTTTTGAATACTACCGCGCAAAAGAAAACAGCAGTAGCTGTTTATTTAAAAAGTAAGCAGTTACTGCTGTTTGCCAGTAGAATAGAAGGTTCGTCGTGATATCTCGGTAAGATTTGGCTGTGTCGGAGTGAAGACTGGGGTGTGCTGTCACCCAGGCTGCCGGTATGTCACCCCCGGTCTGTCCGCCCGCCCCTCTTACCCGCCCCTCTCACTGCCGGTTAGACGCACGGTGATCAACCAAGAGTCCTTACATCAAAAGTGCATGCGAAGAAGATCATTACGCAATTTCATACAATCGTTTGTTGTTGTAACAATCATATCTTACATGACTGTAGTTTATTGCAATGTATGTTTCAATTCCAGCTACAAATTAATTTAAAATCTGGATACGCCCGGTATATACGGGGCTGCGAGCACGGTATGCAGACCTAGATAATTGACAGACATGTCCTATTTGTCAAGTTAAGTAGCTGTCTTATTTTTTATAGCGCAATCTGCTAGGATCTTCTACAAACTGCCATGGGTATCAGGTTAATAAATCATTTTGTAAATCACAGACGAGAAATCAACTATTATAATACATAACTGCAGAAACAAACGATCTTATAGGTGGGCAATTCAACAACTCAAAAAAAACATGATTTCATTATTTATAAGTCATAATAATAACTGTGAATCGATCGATTATCTGTTATGACCAGTGCATGATGTATATCATACACATCAATGATCTGATAAAGTCATGATCAGTGATAAGCACCAGTGGTAAGTACAATTTGAAAAAAAAATTATAATACTATAATAACATAACATATAAAACACATAATACTATAGTAATAGTAAAACAATTATATATTCCCTATTATAATGTAATCAAAAACAAATTGCGAAGCCTTAATGCTTCTAATATCGACACAGAATGTTAGCTCACCGTCTGCCCCGCTGGCCCAATAGTAAACCTCGTTTGGAGTAGAGAGTGGACACTTATCAGAAATTTTGTATTGGGGGGTAATTGTTGTTCTAAAAAAAAATATATTCATATTCTTAGATTTTTGTGTTCGATATCACACCCTATATATAGAAAATGAGATATTAATATGTTTTTGGCTAGCACCCCGAAAATACCATCATATCATTTTTAGTTTCGTTTTCTGCTATAATGAGTCTAAGTAAACAACACAACGAAGCTGAATGATTTCAAGTGGCATCAATCTGCCATACTTCAATCCCGTGACTAAATGATTATAAGAGAATGAAGTGGAGACAACGAGACTATACAGTTATACATCTAGGAAAATATTATATAAACCTCACTATATCACTGTATGTAAATATGGTTTTTAAATTTACCGACGGAAACAAGTAATATTCAATTAGAAAGTCATCTACATTGAAAAGGATTAATTGAATTAATTGAAATAATTTGAGCTGTAATTTGGCTTACACAATATAGGCCGTGTAATGGGCTAGAACCACCCTACGTGCACCCCTCTCCCCCCCCCCCAAAAAAAAACAACTCACCTACACCAATTTTTTCTTAAACCTTGATATGTCCAAGACATGAAATGAGACGTTAAAAGCAAAAAAATAGGGACGAATTTTATAGGGGGGAGGGGGGTACCCCCAAACCTGTCTCAAATTAGGGAGTATGGTTAAGCAAACGTCTGTCGTTGCTATTCTAGTTTATCACTCTACATATGCAATATACCCTATAAAAGGTCACAAAATATAGAATGTTATCAGACAAATTCAAACTCAGCATACACAAGTTATGTAAAATCAAGTTGATTAAAAATTGTACACAAAAATTCCGAGAGAAAAATCATATTTCAGATTTCAGCCCATGCTTAATACACATATTTTTATTAGGGGCTTTTCATGAAAAGTTTCAGTAGTCTTTCATTTAAAAAGTATATGACATTTATAAATATAAATAACACTCATTTTTTAAGCATACACACATCTCTGGGTTCAGAAAATATAGGCCAGATGTGGTAGTGTCTGATAAATATATTTTATCAAATCGTTTTCATTCACCATGTTGAATCGTTTGTTAAAAAAATCATGCTTGAGCGTATGTGAAGAGACATCTACTTATTCTACTGCAATGTGTGAGATATCAGTAGAACGGGAATTAAATTGCCTGTTACATGGTATATCACCAGTGCAGATTGGTAAGCCAAAACATCAACGACAGACGTTTGCGAAACACTCCAAATTTTAGACAGGTTCGGAGGTACATATATAACGTTCGTCCCTATATTTTTGCTGTTAACATCCCATTTCTTGTTTGGGACATATCAAGGTTGAAAAAAATGGTGTAGGTGAGTTGTGAGGGGTGTATGTAGGGTGGTTCTAGTCCATGGCCTATTAGGACTACAGCATTTTTTTCAGTAACAAAAACATAGTAGGCACTTTTACATAATATAGGAATCAAATATACACTGTCACGCAAAAAAGTAGTAACTATTTACTTCAACCTTTAAACCGCTAAATTAAATAATTTAATTTTTACCCACTTAAAATAGCGAGACACAACTTCAAGTGAGAAGAAGTTATACTCACATATGTTTGATTAGAGACCAAACAGTTGATGTATAACCCTTACAGTGCGGGGATCGACTTTAGTCGACAGAATCTGACGTCTGTAGACGTCAGATTCTGTCGACCCCCGCACTGTAAGAGTAAAAATATTTCTAATGGTCGTAGACCCATAACATAAGTATTCAAACGAATCGCAAAGAGCTGAATAAGACATTTATGATTACATCAAATTAAAATAAACCCTTTGGTCTCCAAGGTTTTATAAAAACAAATCAGCACTTTGAAGGGTTAAAGATTTAATTGTCAATAACTGCTATTTAAACGCATAAAACGACTATATATGGTTTGCAGTTTGCGTTTGCTTGCCGGTATACTACGTTAAACAATGGTAATTTTGATAGAAGCTCTATCAAAAATGACTATTGCCCTGAACTACAGCAATCTCAGATACAGTGTAGTCATCGTCTATCAGGGGTTCTTTTTACATGACCTTTGACCTCTATGTGACCTGACCTATGACATTGTGTGCAGTAGGATTTTTTGGTCAGCTATAAGCTATCTTGGTGATTGAACACACTTGATCTACTGGTATTCGTGGTTTGTTTTCTGACAATTAAAATTATAGTCACATCCACAATTATTGGTTTTATTAATTTTCCAAAAGATTCACTACACAAATATGCATTGGCAGCCGTAAGTCGCGTTACAGATTAAGCACCATTTCAGGTTATCATAATTATAAAAAACTGACTTCATTGTATTCCATTATGTTCCGTGGATTTATATTCACGAAAAAATATTCATTTTTTATTATTTTGTTTTCATATTCCAAATGTATCAAACCAGTGCGTTTTATCACATACGTTGTATAAGAGAATGTCATATTGAGAATTGACACGTTTTTTCTTTTTTTTCTTTCATTTATTTTTTAAAAAAAAGTTCACGACTGATTGAGAAAGATTTCAGATTATATATATTTTTTTGAAAGCCTTTATAAGTTAGAAACTCGCGTGGTCCTCCGTATGGTACTTCAGCATCTTAAAAAAACAGTTGACATCATTTTCAAAGGTGTAAGCAATCATCATACAATTATTATTAAAATAGTATGAAATATAAAAATGTTTCAATATCATAAAAAACTTTTTATTGTGATTCGTCAAAACAGAAATTATTTAAATCATTAGCTTAAAGAGACAAAGGCTAAAAATGAATAAATACAACATTATATATTGAGTGAATATACGTTGAATAAATACAATATTAGATATGGTTTATTAACAAAGAATTGTAATACTCTATTTTGCATACCCTATTTATCGACATAAATTATTTTCAAAATATATACCAACATTATTCTCACTAATGATTCCAATATATCACTGACATCATAAAAAACGTTATGTGAGACATGAAGGCGGTACGATCTGTTTAACCTCGATTGTTTTAATGTTGGTCCAGGGTTTGCGACGCTGACCCAACATTAAAACAGCAGAGATGAAGGCGGCAGGGTAAATTCGAGAGTCTGGTGCAATACGGTTAGGCCGCTAGGGGGCGTGTAGAGATGGGCGGGTGGACAGAACAGGAGGGCACATTCCTATACCCTAGATAACCCCCGACTTGGACACCCCACTCCCCCTCGCACCCCGATGTCTACCACCCTACACACCCCAAACAAACCCTCACTTAATCACTGACTTATAATACACTTTTTTCCGGTGCGCCACCCCGCCCGTGTTTCTCAGTGGCTTTGATAGGCGGCTCGCTCTGTGATGTACGCCGCCGAGAACTGGTGGGAAAACCGGGCTTTTAGCATAATATTAGCTTCCAGGAATATCAAATCCGCCTAATCGCATTATGGATTCACCGCCGGTCTTTCTAGATTGACAAATCATGCCGTGGATTCCTCCCTTAAATATGTCTGATTTCTTTGTAAACGGCGATCTGTGACTGCTTGATCTACCCTCAGCACACCTGGAGAAAGAACCAGCAAATAGTGTCATCCTATTATTCTCTACCTTTTGGCTTTTGGCTTTGTACGGCAGTATTAATATATATCTCAACACATAATGCACTCATTGCAGACGATACGGTTTCAAGTGTATCATAGCATACTATGCACTTCACAGCTTATGCCTATATACTGTCACGTAAGGGCAACCATCAGTAACTTCTTACCTATAAAATCATTTAATATTGAGCAATTACATTAACTGCTAATGTAAGAAGTAAGCACTTATTGCTGCTTGTATCTGCACTGCAGAATTGTATAATAATCAACATTAATATATCTTATATTGCTTATTTTAGACTTAACATTATGCAACTGCATACTTGTTTTATCATGACTGAACATTACTATACTAGTCATCAGCATAATTATAGAAATACATAGATAAAGAGAAAAATATCGATTTTTTTTAAATTTTAGAAAAACATAAAATTGTAGAAGTTGTATTGATTGATTGATTTACTGATTGGTTATTTGATTGATTGATTGATTGATTGATTGATTGATTGATTGATTGATTGATTAATTGATTGATTGATTAATTAATTGATTGATTGATTGATTGCTTGATTGCTTGATTGCTTGATTGATTGATTGATTGATTGATTGATTGATTGATTGTTTGTTTGTTTGTTCGATTGATTGATTGATTGATTGATTGATTGATTGATTGATTGATTGATTGATTGATTGATTGATTGATTGATTGATTGATTGATTGATTGATTGATTGATTGATTGATTGATTGATTGATTAATTGATTGATTGATTGATTGATTGATTGATTGATTGATTGATCGATCGATCGATCGATTAATTGATTGATTGATTAATTGATTGATTGATTGATTGATTGATTGATTGATTGATTGATTGATTGATTGATTGATTGATTGATTGATTGATTGATTGATTGATTGATTGATTGATTGATTGATTGATTGATTGATTGATTGATTAATTGATTGATTGATTGATCGATCGATCGATCGATCGATTGATTGATAGATTGATTGATTGATTGATTGATTGATTGATTGATTGATTGATTGATTGATTGATTGATTGATTGATTGATTGATTGATTGATTGATTGATTGATTGATTGATTGATTGATTGATTAATTGATTGATTGATTGATTGATTGATTGATTGATTGATTGATTGATTGATTGATTGATTGATTGATTGATTGATTGATTGATTGATTGATTGATTGATTAAAATATTAAAGTGGTTTTATATAATGAATATCAATATATAATGAATGAATGAATAAATAAATATATCTATAAACTTCTGTAGCGTATAAATTATCGGTGTCCCGAGCTCGAAGGCGCGACAATAAAAAATAATTAGTATCATGTTTTGGAGTAATAATAATTATATAGTTAGATTCATGCTAGAGCTTTTTTTATTTAATAATTAAATAATCATTAATAATAATAATTAATAATAATTTATTTATTTCAAAAAACTTCATGGTACATACATATATCGTTATCGATAATATTAATTCAACATAACAGTACTCAGGGGGAGGGGTGATATATATCATTTTCGTTTTTTTTAAATAAAATTATTGTGTTTATTTTAACATGTAGACAAACGGAAGCTGTATGTATAAGTAAATATAAACTATTTTATTCACATAATCGAGCAAATAAACGGGAAGCACAGGCATAAACAAATAATTTCAGACATCTTGTTAAACGCGAATTCACGCCTTATAGCCATAAGATTGCACAATACGAAAGTTTGTTATAGCTGGCTGTTTCGTCGCCTTGTTTTTTCACGTATTTTGATATTGACCATGGTATAAAATATAGAGATATGATTGGATAAAGACAATGAGCATTTATGCGCTCCCCCAAATGAAAAACACTCAACAATCTGTTGAATCCAGAAAAATTATACGTCTTTGAAATAAAACGTGTAGCTCGAGTGCCACGATAGGTATATCAGAAATACAGAAGACAGACTTATGTATTTCTGATATTATTTAATGTGTAATTTATATTACCGTTCTGTTATGGTATCCTAATTATGTAGAAATATAATGGTATCATTTGTTATAACTATAAATCTGATCAAAGTATATGTCACTATCACATATTTTCTAAATTAAAACAATAGTCAACTAATTATGTACACATCCTGTGAATTGAGTGACCTCGCAACTCATTACGTTACACAAACAACGTTACACTCAATTGACTCCGCCATCACATTGAAGCGGCATCAGGTCAACGTTTCCCGGTTGGGATTTTACACAAACTAGTTTACATTTCTGCAATGGGCCTGTATGAACCGCCGGTGCCGCATATATTCGGGTTTTCATTTTTTATTAGCCCATTAAGTACCACATTTTAAATATGTTATTGATAAAATGTGACATCAATCAGCAAGATGTGAAAAGAGTTGACCTCTATTCTGTCAAATCTGAATAATTTTCACTCACTTGAAGTTGTGGATCGCGTCAGCGAGACACAACTTCAAGTGGGTGAAAATTCAAATTGAATAATTTGGCGGTTGAAGGGTTAAGCTGTCTCAGCACTCGGGAAGCGTTGTACCGGCTCATCGTATTGACTTTGGTCAGTATTTACTTTTTGATTTGGTTAGTCGATACCAGTGGGATAGATAAAGCTAAACGGTTAAGCATTTTGATCTTTACCATGCTTAACAAGTTACCTGAAATAGAACGAAGGGATGACATAATGCCAAATTTAAGTACTGTTGGCTCCCAATAATGCTAATGACACATTACAAGTGAACAAATATTGTTTCTTTGAATGAGCGAGTGAATATTGTTTTACGTCGCTTTCTGCGCACTCATTGCAATATCGCGAGAGAAGGAAGCCCGAAGTCATGTTTCTTTGAACTGAATACCAGAGTCGGGACCTGAGAGGCGTGACAGGCAGGCAGCGCTAACAGCCACTTCATGACCCATGTCTGTTCTCTTTGTATACCATGCACACAGTAAATTACTTTAAACGTTTTTAAGAAAAACGTGTTGCTCTACTTGGAGGTTTGTTTTGTTTATCACATGAAATATTAAACCTTTCTCATAAAAATAGTGTATAATGTATAAATAAATCAGTCAAGTTTTCCAGACAAATACGGATTAAATGTCTATAACTTATTAGAAAATCTGGCTATCGCAGAACCATCCCTTATACGGCACTGACCCAACATTACGCCAACACTAAGTTAACATATATCCTGTCTGCTGGGTACTGATCCAGTAAACACAATATGCTGAGCCAATGCTGGCTTTATATCGGTACACTTTCTGCGACGCTGGCCCAGCATTATAGCAACAATGGTTCACCAGCTGATATTGGCTGGGATATATACATTTAATTTCAGGACAATTCTCCCGCGGTGGATTCTGAAGCGACTAGAACCTTTTAAACATTGAACTCAAAGGGTTAATTGCCATTGTGGGACAACTCGTCCACGCGTTAACTCGCCTGAGTGCGGTCGGCCTCAGACATCTCGGCATTGGCTTAGTGGCGTTAACACGGCTATAGAACCATAAGCCGCGCTTTACAGGTGTGTGTTTCGGCCATCGCGCGCTCAGCCAATTAGGGCGTGCAAACAAGCAGGGCCTAATGCCAGCGCCACCTTTATTAGATAATGGTTACAAATTGCATAAGGGGAGACAGGATTGTCAGCAGCAAATTAATGAAGACAATAGATAAACGTACTCCCAGCAATATTACCAGCGACGCAGGAAGTCTTTGACAAATTAACTCTTTGCCACCTATGGAATCACAATTATCAGGAGCGTCGCGAATTTCTATCTCAGCTTCACATACATAGCCTAGAAACTACTCGAATGCCAGCAAAAATGCGGCACGACAATAATAGGCCTAAGACACAAACCAACTATTTTATTTATACAGGATTAGATTTGAACACAAACAAGTAGCCTGTTATGGCTATACCAATGACCCTTTTTTTTTAAAACAATATTGAATTACGTAGATAGAATGCAAAGAAATGTAAAGATGTGTGCCTACCCATTAAAGCTATAAATTCAGGTGTCATTATGTATTTTGCCTAATTTTATTTTACTACTCATTATATAATCATAATGTTAAGGAAACATGGCTAGTCCAATAAAAATGTCCCCATACTTTTATTTCTTGCCAAATAATTTATAATATAAAATATGTTTTTTTTTCTCTAAGGATGGCCAATTTTTCTAGCTGACTGGGTTTTCAAGGCAGTGATTGATGGAATTGTTGAAGTGTGAACTAATATATGAATATAAAAATATTTCAAAATCATATTATTTGAGTAGACCTGGTATTTATATGATCAGATGTTAAGACCTATCAGCCATTCAGTCCCAGCAAACAACTTAAGTTCTGATGTTGATTTACCGGGTCCACTTTGTGTGTCTATTTCTTGCAAGTATTTTACAGGAAATCTCAGAGTTTTTAGTACAGACAGATGCCACAGTCACTCAGAATCAGGAATAGTATCATTCTGAATAGGATGCTTTGAAATCTCAAACAGGATGTTGACCTAAAATTAAAATCTCCCTGTCGAAAACGAGTATTCAGCTTTGCATGCAGGCATAATTGAATTATTCGGGAAATTAACTATCGCTGGTTCTTGCTTTGCAGAATAGCCATATTGCTGTATATCAATATGAATACTAGTATTAGTTCTTCCATTGCACTATTCCATACGCTGGAGGATATTTTTCAGAAAAATGATAGAAATTATTACTGTAGTACACTGCCGTGCAAGGCCAGCATACATGCAGTAACTGCTTATAATCCGTGAAAAGCAGTATTATCCTACATTAAAACCCAGATAGGCTTCATTCGGTGCAATCATTGTATTTTTTCCGGGACGGATTTTCAGACGACCGGGCTGAGTACGTGTTTGCGTGACCAGGAAATGGCGGCCAGAGAGTTAATCTATTATCGCCCAGTCAGTCTCGCGGCGGGAATTTAGTGTCCGCTTGGCAAGCAAATGAAATGTCTCCACGGGAAGCGAGGAGGCAACTCAGCGAGGCTTTTATATCATAATTTGTCAGTGGTTGACGAGGGGAGGGTGTGCTGATGCTGTTAGTAACAGCCTCCATTAGGGACGCTCAGTGATGGAGCGGTGGCCAAACACCGCTTACAGACATTGCCATCACCCCCCCCTTACCAGAGAATAACGATTATGGATGTGATTTCGTGGGCTGCAATTTTGAGCCGAAACAGACCTGGTATCCTGGGAGTGGTTGAAATGAATGGAGATCTCCATAATCTATGATATCCATATTGTTTCATTTTAGACAATAACTTCTAAAGAAAGGCAAAAAACATTGAATTTTATTATATATATTTTTTCAGTCGGCAAGCGAGATAAGTTAATTCAATGTTGGTTCATTGTTTGGCCAGCGTCGATAGAATATTGTTATATTTCGAACATATAAATCATCAATCATGTTAATTCACAACAACAACAAATGCAGAAAAATAAGAATTATACAAAAAAAAAGAAATTGCACAGTGAGACTCTGAAAATAGGTAATTATGTAGCTTTATCAGTTTAGGGAAAGATTCCAAATAGTATAAATATTTTATTCACACACACGTTACGTCCATTTTTCTGTTTGCACTTTCAGACAAATAATAATTGTATGCCCTATCATAAATACCTACCCTCACGTCATCATCTGTACTTTATGTCATCATTTATTTGATCAATGAATGTACTGATTTTATTGTATTACAATGTCACCTAACCCTTTAACCGCTAAATTATTTAATTTGAATTTTCACTAATGCTAAGCACAGTTCTACTGCTACTATCCTGATACAGTTCAAAATATTATGTCTGCACAAAAAGCTAGAATCGTGTGTCACTTGAATCTGTAGACATTTTAGCTCCAATGTAGACGTCATGTGCATTGTAACTTCTATTTTAGTCTATATCGCCCCTCGTTCCATATAATTGGAGATTCTACGGATACGCTCGTCGTAAGTCAAGACGAAATTGTGTCACCCACTTTATGGACAGCTCTACAGGTTTGTAGTTCGCGCAATGAGAATAATCTGGATTTCTGAATCAAGCTATAAAAGCTATATAGGGCCTACTGTAGATTTGGTAATTTTCGCGTGTTCAAATATTTGCGAATTTTTTATTTTAGGACTTTTCATGAATTGTATATTTCGCGAGATTCTTGAATTCGCGAATATGTCCTCCTCGCGAAATTCGCGAAAATTAAAACCTCGCGAATATTACCACATCTACAGTAGCCAGTGTCGACATTTTTTTTACAATGTTCACAATGGTTAAATTGCGCCATATTTTGTTGGATTCTATGGCGCATTCTTAGCGCACTTGTATAGTCATAAGCGTATATTGCAGTGCGTGTGCGCTCATGCTACGTTGCAGTGATTAGGTTTTTCAGTATTTAAAATAAAGTCATCATCTACCATAGCAGTATGTAATTAACACGAACATAGAGTTAGAAAATATATCTCTATGCATTAGTGCAAGGAGTTGATTTATGACAAAATTCGTCGATAAATCCGCTTTAAAATGTCAGTCAATATCATGCAGGTAGTCCCCAGCACCAAATGTTGGATCAGTTTCGTACCACCGTTTATGACATTGGCCCACCATTGAGCCGACATCGGGTAAATTTCTTGCTTCATTGAGTTATTATCAGTCAGTGTTGTGCGTATGATGCCTGTATCAGTTGAGACACCTTGGTGGCGCGCGCACTCATCATCATCCTGAAGGCGGCATCTCTTTGATGTGGCGCGTGTTCGTGACGTTATGGCGCCGGTGTGTTACAGCATGAATGAACCTATGACGACTGTCACACAGATTAACCCTTTCATTGCTATGTTCTTAAATCGAAATTACATATATACCCCCACCCGCGGTGAATTCATACCTTCATAGGCATGATAATATATTATAATAGAACAAATGCAATATGACCATGCAGTTACTCATTGGGTTTAGTCTGCACGCGCTACATGGTTAAAGGGATGTCCTGAAGTGATATGAAAATGTGACTGGACTCCCTCAATCCACAATGAGAGACGAGTGTGAGTGAGTGAGTGAGTGAGTGAGTGAGTGAGTGAGTGAGTGAGTGAGTGAGTGAGTGAGTGAGTGAGTGAGTGAGTGAGTGAGTGAGTGAGTGAGTGAGTGAGTGAGTGAGTGAGTGAGTGAGTGAGTGAGTGAGTGAGTGAGTGAGTGAGTGAGTGAGTGAGTGAGTGAGTGAGTGAGTGAGTGAGTGAGTGAGTGAGTGAGTGAGTGAGTGAGTGAGTGAGTGAGTGAGTGAGTGCACTTGCATGTGTGATATTTAAATAACTTAATTGAATGTTTTTTCGTTTTACCACGTGACACATTTCGCTTGGTATTTTAAGTGTTTATTTTTACAACCAGAGCTTTGTGACAGCACAGTCATCACTAGAGATCCCCGGTCACGATGACACCGTGTGACGTCATCACAAACACACTATCATCACACTGATTACCATGGTTACGTGACGGTTACGCTATGATGACGTCACTATGTCATCAGCACTCTTCACACCTGCAGACACACTTCAAGTTGTCACAGCCTGAAAATGAGACATCAACCCCTTGCGCGCTATCACAGAGTTATTCTGCTTGATGACAATTATTGAAGGCAATTTTGAAGCAGGGTTCATGAGGCATTGATAATTATTGTTGCCTCGCGTTCAGAAGATGTACATGACTACAGGTATATTATGTATTATGGTTTATCCACTACAAGTTGTGGATCGTCATTGCGATCCACAACTTGTAGTGGATAAAAATCGAACTCATTATTTTGATTGTCAATTCCAGGGGTTAATATGTCGGGGACAAGTTCGATGACATTACCATATATTTACTACAGTAAGTTAGATATCCTCCTAAAATAAAATACACCCACGAACTTTCTTTCTGAAACATACGGTAAAATTAAATTTTGCCATACATTTGATGAGATAGTAAGGTAAAGTTATAAAGTGATGATTTTTCAAGCATATACTATATTAGTACAATACCTCTTTTAAAACCAAAGTTCACTTTTCTAAGCGCAATGCTTACAAAACAGGTCTCTGGTGGCGGAAGGGTTCATTACATCATGTCGCACGTGGTCCGCACACATTACAGCCGTAATGGCAACGATCGAAAATCAATTATAACAAAATTACACCTGCCCTAAATTATAAGTGATCTATTTTTCTACAGAGGAGATTTGCAGTTTTAGTACTTTTAAATAAGTCGTCGTTAAGTTAATTTTAAAACGGTTTATGTCCAACAAAATATTTATATTTAAATGATATAACAACTGTAACAGGAAGCTGTATGCAGGAAAACGATTCCATTATAAGTGTTTTCAGATATGATATTATTGCTAGTATCATTTCAATTTTATTTCAAATAAATGTATATATATATGTTCTCACAAATTTACAGACATGTACTACTTAGTGTAAATGATAAAGGTAATAGAAGTGCAGGAGTTTGAAACCAGCCGCTAGTAGAATAATCGGTTTATTTAGCACATTATATCTATACATGTCAGGGACGTAACATTAACTGGCTACCACACCAGGACCCGGTTTCATTTTTAATTAAGCTCAATCACGTGCTGACTGTTGAGACAACATTTTGATGTAAGTCGGTGTGCGAAACCGGGTCCGGAATAACGACATGTCGACCAAGGTTGATTTAATGTTAGCTAGGCCATCATCTAACAAGGATGTCTAATACAACGTGGGTATTTTCTAGGATAGATACCATATGCCGGTTATGTGAGATAGAATTATATCGCCATTCTTAAACCTCAATCAATACAAGTCACAAGTAGATAAATCTTGTACATACAGACAGTCAACATAAAATGATAAATATCCCCACAGATCAGAGTATATATCAGATTGATATGCCAGCAAACACGAAGCCCTGACCCAAGGTTGGTTCAATGTTGGCCTGTTGTCTATGACGTCGGCCCCACATTGAACCAACCTTGGGCCAATATCTCGTGTTTGCTGGGATGCCTGTGAAATAGACTAATTCTGAATTACCAAATCACAATATTTCTTATAATTATTATGCTTAAGCAGTTATCTAGTTGATTTTTTCACTGACTTGAAGTTGTGTTTCCTGGGTGAAAATGACTCGCTCTAGATAAATTTAGGATAACAAAATGTGCGATTCACGTTGGCCAAACACAAATTTAAATTCCTACAAACGTGGTTTGATATGTTAATACAAAACTTAAAAGCGATCATAGTCGTGATTGGCGCTTAAAGGGTTAACATGAACATTTGAAAATATAAAAGCCATTTCAAGTGATATTTCGGAACATTTGTGTTCATGTTTCACTTGTATTTTTTCTCAACACTGATCGGCTCTGCAGTTATAGATATTTGTGAAATTACTTGCCCGAAGAAACGCAGAGTCAGCTGAACACGTAGACCACCAAAAATGATATTGTGGATATATTTCACTTGGGTAGTGAGTATCTAAGAAAGTAAATATACTTATAAGAAAGTGTCGCCTAGCAGCCAAAGTATCATTCGCATCACTCAAACGAGTTTATCGTATGGCCCATTGGCCGCTAGGGAAATATATAAAAGGGTGCCAGATTAGCTGTATATTTGCATACCGGTATGGTAATGCGCCAGCAAGCTTCCTGCAACGGAAAAACGGAAGATGTTACAAAATAATTTCCGTTTCCATGTCTATTTTAATCTTAGATGTTGTAACTAGATATCTGTTTCCTGAACTTGTAAGTGTTTACTAAACCCTGATCCAACATGTGATCAACGTTTCCGTTTGACGTCATGATTTCCAGGGGTATTTTCAGGGGTATGTTCGTTGACACAAAGCTGCATCTTATAACAAATAACTATCGCAGTTGAAATAAATAAACTATAGCCCAATTTGTAGAAACCTGGAATTGGCTCATAGTTGGTAATTCCGCGACCGTTGCTTCTGGAGGTTGGTTTCATAATTGATCTGCCTTCTAAACCCAATTTTAACAAATATCCTCTATGCCTCTCGCAATAGTGTGGGCGGAATTTCTGAGAGCATAAAATTTAAAATAGCCGCCAAGATATATTAAATAAATGAATTTACATTGATTTCCCAGATATGTAGGCCTATATGTGTGTAATTTATGGTTTCTATGTGAAATTGAAGAAATTGAAGTGTTATATTTTTGTGACATTTCAAGCTATATTTCACCCGAAAAATCCAAGATGACCGCCGTTTTTTTATTTATAAAAACTAATTTGGTTTGCCAACTAGATTATGTGTAACTCATCGTTCAAAGTGATTTGGGGGTCAGAATTTCATTTATTATGTCTTATATGATAATTTAACTTATATTTCACTCACAACTTTTTTTTAAATGTTCTTTTTCATTTATGAAAAATATTCTTGGTTTATCACCTGGATTAGTATTCATTCTACATTGGTTGCATATAAAATGAATAAAAGATACGCCAATTAAAATGGTCTTTTATAGTTACGAGACATAGAATTTGCATTTCCCCATTTAAATTAATTTTGATGAAATTTGTTTTAAATTGTTGAAAGCAGCCTAAAAAATGTACTTCATTAAAACGTGTGGAAGATCTTAGTTCTATTGGCCTCGGTTTTCAGAATATTTTGACGGTCTATACGTGTACTACTGATTGATTGGTGATCCGGCATGCGGACCATCTCGTACTAATAGCCGTTTGTTGACTGTGGTCCTAACCCGGATTGTAGACGCGAGACGTTAGCTGGTTGAATGCTGGGCCAACGTCGAAGACGGTGTGCCAACATTACATCAACGTGGGGTCAACGTATCCAACAAAAACACCGGCCGATAGAAAACCGCCTCTTACCAAGCACTTCACAGAAAGTGCACTTCAAGACTAAAAAACTGTAAGGTCGTGGCAGACGTGACATAATACTATACATCATGTCCATCTTCAACTAATATCATTAGCTACAGCTATTGTCTACTCATGTTGCTCCCTTGGCTAAATTTATGCATAATAATAAATTTGATCTCTACAGCCAAAATGCAGTATAGGTAGTTATGGCATTTCACCCTTGCACTGCAGAATTGACTTGTATTTGCAAAAACGCTGGATACGGCTCAGTAACAAGCTAACGCACTCTTATTTATTGAGTCAAATCCGATAGTGCACAAATGCACACAAATGATACGTTCTATTTTGAAAAATTGGTGTCATGTTACTAGTGGCTACAATACTCCAATTCTACCAAATTGCATCATATTCGTCTCATTTCATTTGCGTCGATCGATTCGTATTTTGTAAGTATACGCCAATTCTGAAGTCTTGCACTGAATAAATTTACATGTTTTTACAAAACACCTAGCACTAGAATATAAATATTTTTTAGATACACATCCTTTCTGGGTGACTAAATAATAATCACTTTAATATATATCGTCAAGTTGGGTCTGACATGGTGTACATGTATATCTACTACTTTGTAGCGGGGATACAAGTCCTTTGATAAACCCTTACAACGCTGAAATACTTTTGTATAAACCATGGAGACCAAAGGGGCTTTTTAATTTGAAACCATCATAAATGTCTTGGTTAGCTCTTTTCGCTTCATTTGAAAACTAATCTTATGGGTCTACGGCCATTATAATGCTATTATTCTTTCAGTGCGGGGATCGGCTTTAGTCGTCAGAATCTGACGTCTACAGACGTCAGATTCTGACGTCTCAAGTCGGTCCCCGCGCTGAAAGGGTTAGGCAGAATCATTAACAATTTGGCGATAATTTTGCAGCACACCCTGGTACTGAGAGTGTCTGGCACGAGTCTCCAATTCATCATATCATCACTGAGCTGTGCAGTCTATGACGGTGTACTCAGTATTACGAGGACAAGTACCCACTTACATACAATGACAGTACTCGTATACCCTGTCGTTCAAAACCAAACAGCAGTAGCTGGTTACTTTTCAAGTAAGCAGTTGCTGCTGTGCTGTGGTACTGGTATGACTAGCCCCAGTGACTTGAACACCATCAGAGCCTTTCATTTTCAAAAGTAAAAATAAAACCACGTACAAAAACAAGTTTCGTCAGAGCTGCGATAGGTTTTCATTAGATCAGTTCACAGCCTTTTAACACGGTAATACTATGGCGATATTATCAAATTAAATTAGATAAAATTACGAAATCTGTGTAATACATGAAGGCATTTTCATCTTGTATGGGATTTAAACTGTGTCGTATTCAGACGTCCATTACGCGCGGGTTACGCACTCTTGACTTGTGATGGCTTCCCCCAGACAGGTGTGACGTCACAAGCATGAGTGATGGTAGGAAATAAGTGAAAAAGCGGATGTCAAGAGTCGATCAAACAGGTCTTAGTAATGACCCGTGCTAACGCCGTGATGAAACGCTAGAACCATGTCACACTCTTTTTTTTACTGGGATCCAGAACATCAAAGTGAAATATTAATATATTAATAAATACATACTGTAGAGTCATTGTTCTCTCTACCTATATATTCCGCAAAGCCAAAAGGCTTACTTGAATATTTTTGGCCTCGCATGGCAGTATTTTCTTCAGCGGTTTAGACTTGGCACATACAACACTGTGGCTGATTTAGAATGTTAACCTTCAGATACTGAGTTCAGAACCCAATTTAGCCTGATGTTGATGTAGTAGTAGTAGTAGTAGTAGTAGTAGTAGAAGTAGTAGTAGTAGTAGTAGTAGTAGTAGTAGTAGTAGTAGTAGTAGTAGTATTAGTAGTAGTAGTAGTAGTAGTAGTAAAAGTAGTGAGTTTTTTTAAAAGTTTTTTTATTTAGGTCTCATCCAGTTGACATTATAGAGAAATCTTACATAAAATGTCAGAATAATAAGTATGCATATCAGTGTTGCCAATTTTCAAACAGAGTTAGGTTGCCTGTCGCGATATTTACATAAAGTGCATGAAGACATATTACTCACTCACTCACTCACTCACTCACTCACTCACTCACTCACTCACTCACTCACTCACTCACTCACTCACTCACTCACTCACTCACTCACTCACTCACTCACTCACTCACTCACTCACTCACTCACTCACTCACTCACTCACTCACTCACTCACTCACTCACTCACTCACTCACTCACTCACTCACTCACTCACTCACTCACTCACTCACTCACTCACCTCACTCACTCACACCCCCACTCACCCACTCACCCACTCACCCACTCACCCACTCACTCACTCACTCACTCACTCACTCACTCACTCACTCACTCACTCACTCACTCACTCACTCACTCACTCACTCACTCACTCACTCACTCACTCACTCACTCACTCACTCACTCACTCACTCACTCACTCACTCACTCACTCACTCACTCACTCACTCACTCACTCACTCACTCACTCACTCACTCACTCACTCACTCACTCACTCACTCTCTCACTCACTCACTCACTCACTCACTCACCCACTCACCCACTCACCCACTCACCCACTCACTCACTCACTCACTCACTCACTCACTCACTCACTCACTCACTCACTCACTCACTCACTCACTCACTCACTCACTCACTCACTCACTCACTCACTCACTCACTCACTCACTCACTCACTCACTCACTCACTCACTCACTCACTCACTCACTCACTCACTCACTCACTCACTCACTCACTCACTCACTCACTCACTCACTCACTCACTCACTCACTCACTCACTCACTCACTCACTCACTCACTCACTCACTCACTCACTCACTCACTCACTCACTCACTCACTCACTCGCTCGCTCACCCACTCACTCACTCACTCACTCACTCACTCACTCACTCACTCACTCACTCACTCACTCACTCACTCACTCACTCACTCACTCACTCACTCACTCACTCACTCACTCACTCACTCACTCGCTCACTCACCCACTCACTCACTCACTCACTCACTCACTCACTCACTCACTCACTCACTCACTCACTCACTCACTCACTCACTCACTCACTCACTCACTCACTCACTCACTCACTCACTCACTCACTCACTCACTCACTCACTCACTAGCTGATACACCTTGAGTGTGGTCATTTGTTGAACTTTAACTACTTGTAGGTTTAATCCAGCAACACTTGGTTTCTCACCACGTCCTTCCAGGCTGTGAGTCCGCCCTCAGTCAGCCAGCCACGGCGGCGGCGAGCCATCCTGTGGATAACACACTAATTATGAACACAAATATTTGTCCTATGTCCGCACTGGCGCCTGTAGAATGTCCTACGGTCACACTCTAAGTCCCGAACGCGTTGGGTGTGGGCCGTGGCGTCGGTGTTTTGTGTTAGCGTTATCAGCTGGCTAAGAGCGCTCACACCAAAAACAGACGTCACGTTAGGATTGATAAGCGCAAAAAAATCAATTCTATAAAATCGATCCTACGATCGATCAATTATATATTAGATTGTACTGCCAAAATCATAACGCTGCACTTAAAGACCACCTCACGTTGTGTACACCAGAGGTCGCGAAAGAGTCCGGGGCGGAGAAATCACTATGTCTCTAATCCACCTCTTACTCGTTAGGCGGCGTATAACACACATTATTAAACATTACACAACACACATTTACGTTATGTGCAAGTTTAAATAATTAATTCAAAACAAGGAGCGATAACCAATTTACACTTGCTCAATATCGACTATTGTTAAAGTATACAGTCTCATTATTCAAAGACATGGAATAATATTGGGGAATAATATTGTTTGTTTTAGATCTGAGGTTCTCAATATGTTTAGGCCGGGTTCCTTTTAATAACTTTCAAACGGAGCTATTGCTATTGCTATTATTCCCAACCTCATTTCTCATTTCATCATAAAAAAATATTTAGATTTCAGTATTTAGTGCACTGATTTTAAATCTGTATATAGGGTATGCATTATATTGATGTAGCACTTTATTTTATTACTTCCGGCTTATTATGTTTTAAGTCAGGGACATCAGTTAAAAATGTAAAAATGACAAAAACTCATACGTTATATCTAGCACTTGGCATATAACTTTGTGAGCATATCAGATAAGTACAAAATGCATGTACACTCTAAATGATTGGTTTTATATTATGCCAGTCCCGGCATATGAAGTGTCCCCATGAGCCACTTTGATCCCTGCTATTATTACAGGTGTGACAGTTTGCGTCCCTGCCCAGCGAGCACGATACGTTATCCTAGTGCTTGTTTATTGTTGGCAACCGTCTACGACGATGAACCAACATCGATCAAACTCTGGGCGAATGTCCCGTGTTTGATGACTGGATGCGTCGCCTGCCAGACGACAAGCCCCTGTTGATCCCCCAGATTATAACATAGACTAACCCAAGATGGCCGGCTCGATTAACTTCCGGTATGCCGCGGATCGTGCTCGGAAGGTCAAATAGATGAATTAGGCCCGTCCAGAGACAGGAAGGATACAAACCACCATATATCAGTTAGTGTTGTCTTCAAAGTATATCATGTCAATGGGAACTACAATAACGAGCAGCGGTTCAAATAAAACCGTTTAATTATATATAATTATGTACTATAATAATAATAATGTATATATACAAAGTCATAATACTGATACTAATTGTATATATAGAATTAGTATTAGTATTATAACTTTGTATATATACATTATTATTATAGTTAAGATATTATACCGTAATTGTAGATCATAGTTTTGTGCAAATCTATAGAATTTTAGATCGCATTATTCCAGACAAATTCAAATTGTGTCAAGGGTTCATTTTTTCCCTACGTATATTTTCAAACTTTTCAAAGATTGCGGGTGTGCAGTATTTTCTATAATATCTGAAATATTGATATATCTGAGTGGGGTCCTCTTTGTCAGCTTCGGGGATTTTATTATACAGCGCATTGTAACTACTAGGTGGAAATAACAAAAATTATAATATATTCACATTAATTTGTTAATACTTGTATCATTCTTGATAGATAAGTATGCTTTTTCAAACCATAGCTCAGAGTATTATTACAGTTTTTGTTATTGGAAAGTGCTGTAAAGTTCAGAAATGAATGAATAAATGAACTGATATTTACTACTTTACGAGTGAACGAGTTTAAATATTTTAAAACCTGATACAGTCAACGGGACGCGAACCCCCAATCCAGGTATCACATTGTGATGAAAGAGTTAACTCAGACAATAAGGGTGGATTTGACACGCCTTGTGATGAACACGGACGTGGATTTAGGATATGGCACGTCGCGATGTACAAACACGTGTATCAGGGTCGTAGCTGACTGATTTACAACCAGTGATACCCGCACTGTCATTCTGTCACAAACGAGCTGCACACCCAGAGAACACGAAACATTTGTATAAAATTTGTACAAGGTCGGCCCAACGTCGAAGACGTTGGGCCGACCTTGTACAAATGTTATACATATGTTTTGTGTTTGCTGGGCACTGACCCTCGATGCCAGAGACCACAGCGTGGACGTACACAGACGTCAACTTTACACGCTCTCAGTTGTTTTGACGTTGTATCAACGTCGCTCGATGTCTCAGACATGTATTGTCGGACATCCATAATGTATTATGCTGAGAAGTCAAGTTAAGAATGGTCAGTCACTTTTTTAATATGATTACCATTATATATACATACACTAATATTGTATGTTCTTTGTATACAAAAAATTGAAAAAAACTATTTTTTTTGTTTAATAAAATATAAATTTATTAATCATTACAGTTTCACATCAATCATTTTTTTCTGAATTGGCCAAATAAAGTATAGAAACAAAAAAGAGGCCAACCTATCACTATATTCCTTATTATTTCCAAAGCTTCAACAGGATAGACAATAACGTACTGCTAAACTATATTGTAAGGACAAGTAGGATCCCAAACCAAAGTAAACATAATTATATTAAAAGTAATTATTTAACAAATAAATAGCAGGATAATTATTTTTATTCTGATTTTATTTTAAGTTCAGCTCTAAATTAGGGTTCAGTTTTTGGGTGCACTTTTAGGCCACTTGCTTTTTCACATTTGCATAAGTGACATGCCCGAAGTAATCAAAATTTCAAATTCATTACGTTTGCTGATAATAAGATTAAAACGTGTATGGTTGATATAAATAATTAGTCGATTATTAATAAAATATGAACTATGCTCATAGTCAATGGTAATGATAAAATTAAATACATTAAATTTAAGTTCATTCTTTTTAATATTTTAAATTTATCTTAAGTGAGGCCAAAAAAATAAATTCCACACTTGCTTGGGATAATTATATAAAGTATAATACCTACCTGCTCGTCATGTGACAAATTACTTCACCTTATTACAGGTTATCATACCTTACAGAATGTAATATACCCACCTGATAACAATGTCATGTATAGAAATTATAAATGAAATACAAACATCAGGAGCATGCAGAATTGGCCTCGCGGTCTCCTACTTCATGGCAGATGTGAAATTTTGTGCACCATTTCCTAGCTAGCATGTTATAGCAGACGAAGAGTACACACTATTCAATTCTGTGATTGTCTGTCTTAAGCCCATCAGCATGTGGGTGATTTGCTGTGTGGAGTTTATCTTATTTTGGGTTTCCCGTTGAATGTGAAGTTCTCAAGATTGGAAAATTTATATTTATATTTTATATCTAAAATGGCTGCCTACAGGGGACCAATGGCCTGGCAGATATGGGGTTGACTCCCGGATGAACCAGATCATGGTTGAAAATAGCAATGATCCATACTGACACGGTGATCGTTCCGAAATTTCCACAAGAGCAGAAGATGACATAAACATGATAAAACAAGATACATAACCCACTCCTGAAATTATGGATCAAATGTACTTTTTCCTTGTTATTACTTTGAAGACTACTCGGGACGCCACATTTACAATACGATACATCCTTTGCTCAGGCTCAAGTATAAAAATCAGGAAAATATATATGCACAGACTGCAGAAAACTTATGTGACCAAGGCGTAGTTGTCTAAGGTCTTCCTTTGTCCGTATTTCTAGATCATCATATATATAGTTTTGTTATGGCATAAAGTGCAAGGTTCACAATGGTACCAATTGAAATACCTAACTGTGATTTGAATAATAAAAATACTATGTCCACCATTTCTAGAGTTAAACTTATTGCTGTTGGTAATATTTATCATGCCGATTTCCATGTAGATTTATTGGTGATTGTATTTGAGTTAAATACATTTATGGTGCATTAACGACCGAATGAACGAATGACCGACCAACCGACCTACCAGAATGACCGTCCGATCGATCGATCGATCGATCGATAGACCGATCGACCGACCGATCCACCGCTACCGACCGACAGACACTGACCGACCGACCAGCCGACGACTAATCGATCGACTGACGATCGATCAATCGACAGATCAAACTCAACGGTTTCTAATGAAAAATAATAAATAAAAGGCAAAATATATTTTGATTTGATATATTTTATTGATCAACTTTCTATCCCGCTAATCAAAGAAACACATGGTGTAATAAATACAAGCGATTGAGACAATGCAACAAAGTGAGTCAGGAGTGGAATGCAATGGAATGCAGCGTAATGCAGTGGAATGCTTTGAACGTTCAATAGTTGCAACAATGTAGGTGGGAAAGAAAAAATGAGAGTAAGCCATTCGAAAATTTCCGAACGAATAAAAATCATATAATCTTTTTTAAAGAAATAATTACAATTTGTAAAAAGGTTAAGCAAGCTAACACGAGTAACCTTTGTAACCTGTGCATTTAAAACTTGAAAAAAATCCCGTCAATAACAACAAATTCACTGAAACCAGGTTTCAAGTGGGCCTATAATTACAGAAAGAGGCCGATACGATCAAAATCATGTGAACAGTACTTGAACGGTTGCAACATGGAAGTAGTAAAGACATATCCCTGGTTGCAATATTATATACTGCTATCCCAGAAAACTCCTGCTAAAATCCCATGTTCGGCTAAGGTTGGACCACCGTCTAGGACACTGGCCCAATATTAGCTCAACTATGGGTAAATATATTGTGTTTTCTGGGATACGTTAATCAATGCAACTCCATAATTAGCGCTATGTTTGTCCATTTCGTTACCAGTGACGTATTCGTCCACAGAAACATATTTTGCAATAACATAATATTTATACATGTATGCTAGTTTTATACTAGATAATCTCTTTCGAAAATTTAAAATCTATGCAAAAATAGCAGTCAGTAAAACTCAGTTCTGGCCACGACGTAGCTAGATTTGATCCGGGTCGAAAGTAAAATAACTGCTGTGAAATATTAAATCATGGTTATTGGATAGGCAATGGGCAATGGGCTGCAATGGGCTATTGTCTGCTCTACAAAGCCGTAGCGCAGCAACTTTTCATTGAACAGTATAAGCAGTTACTGCATTTTGTTATCTGCGGAGACATATTGTAGGATGTAAGACATTAGATATCCAGTTAAGAAAACGTTATCAGGAAAATTAGGCTAAATGGGGACATTAAATCCGCCGAACCGGCTTATATTTGATTTTTTATATATTTTTATTAGCACAATAAAGACCAGTTTTTGAACATGTTAAAGATAAAACATGAGGTCAATCAACAAGATTTCAAAATCGTTGACCTTTATTTTCTAAATTTGGATAGTTTATATCCACTTGAAGTTGTGGATAGCGTCAGCTGGACACAACTCCAAGTGGGTAAAAATTCCAATTAAATTATTTGGCGGCTGAGGGTTGAACAATTGTTCATCCATCGCCACACCTCCGTCTGAAATGATGACCATATAATAAAACATCATATCTTAAACAGCAAACTCGTATTAAAAATTTCTGGAAAGAACTGGCAAAAATACAGAGCATTGCAATGTATGACTTAAAGGGTAGACGTCAATCTATATTATATATAGACGTTTAAAATCTATCTGAGTGACTACGTGACGTACCTGTTTTATTATTACTAGTTTATGATATCATCGCTCATTTAGGCACATTAATATGGGAACAGTAATGCAACAGTGTTGACAATGTGATCAGGTCACGTTGTTGACATAGAGCGGTATTCCTTAGGCTGATGAACCAGATGAAGTAGGCATCTGATCGGTCTAGATGCCCATCTCGACCAATCAGATGCCTAAGATCTAGGTCAGTCGCTTTAAGCATACCAACCAGGAGCCGCAAGAGTTTGTGGTGGATGATCACAATTCATCAGATTATCGCTCGACCATCCTTTCAATGGCACATGTTACAGTTTTGGCCGAAGTGTAATTGTCGACAACCAACCAATGAGGGACGGTATTTTCACGCCACGTGGCGTTAAATAGCAAATCAACAGCCGTCATTTAGGTTTGGTGACGAGTACGACACTTCAGCCTCAGTTTCCTTGCCGTGGGATTTCAGTTCAGATCTTGAACAACAAACGTACAAGCGGTTTTACATCTCGTGAACCAAACATTTATATACCTCTTGTTAAATGTGTATATTTTGCTCAACACCACTGCCGTTGATTGCTGTCGCAATACAAGTTTTATGGCGGTAATAAAATAGAACATGCCATAAAAACGTAGATCGACGAATAAGTAAATATAGAAGCAATGGTGAGATAAATCTAAATGGTAATTCTTGGGCCATTTTTTCGTGTTTAATGGGCTTATATGCCACTGGGTAAAAGGTGGTTTGTTTTCAATGCGTTTCCAATAAGTGTCACCATTCACTTGTATATTTGATATCAACAGAAAAAAACATTATTTAATTTAAAATATAAGAGCCCGTTGTCAAATTAAATAATTTTATTTCTTCTTCAAGCTGCTAGTATTATCCAACAGAAAAAATACGAAGATGAACAAGTTCAATGCAATAATTATACATAAAGAACGATGAAGATGTATATTCATAATAGAGTGGTACAATGATGAGACAACGTCTGTGCGAGGAATTCATCTGACAGGTGGACTTTTAACATCCAGTGAACCAGAGAGCTGTTGACACGTCATTGTCTAAGTGTTCAAGCTCCCCTCCCACAGTCAAAAGAAAACATGCATGTGACATTGTGCTGACGTTTTAGACAACAGGAGATGTTGACCTCATTCTGGTTAAATGTTGGTCCACCGTCGTGAGACGGTGGACCAACAGTAAATCAGAATAGGTTCAAGTTAGTGTGTGCTGCCCGGAGTACCAACATAGATACTGACTTTAAATGATTTGAATTGCAACGTGAGGTTACCACCAGCCAGGCCTGGGCTGAGGCTGCATGAGGTTATAATTACTGAGTGAGGCATTGTTCATATTGACTGAGGCCATGCTGTTCACCGCGGCAGAGCCCATGGAGCTCATATTGTACGTGTTCATGTTGTAGCTGTTCATGGCGGAGGCCAGGGTGGAGCTGGCCCCGCTCAAGGAGTTCATACAGGACATGGAGGAGGGATAGCCTTGGGTGAGTGGTGAGGACATACTGTTCATGGTGGGGGAGGTGAGGGAGCTACCCATGTAACCCGCGGAGTTCATGTATCCCTGCAGGGACGCCGCCTGCATCCCCATCCCGTCTGCCTTCATCATGCCCGCGGGCTGGCAAGGCTTGCCGTCCCTCACCAACACGGGCACGGCCACTCGCCTTGGTGAGGGCAGCGGCGTCAGCTCTAGGCCTTTCTCCTGCCGGGATTTCTTCAGTTTGTAGCGGTGGTTCTGGAACCAGATCTTGATCTGCACAGGAGAGAGTCTTAATATAGATGCCAAGTGCTCCCTCTCTGGAGCTGACAGGTACCGCTGCTGCCTGAACCGCCTCTCCAGCTCATATGTCTGAGCCTTAGAGAATAACACACGCCTCTTCTTCTTCTTCTCCTTGGCTGTGACTGTATCTCCAGAGGCTGAACCCGTCTCACTCATATCCTGCATAAACAAAATACAAATTAGTTTATTTGCTATTTAGTTATAAAATATCGTCTCCTTGGGATAAAATAGACCAATTTGCAAAGTAGCGGATACGTCCCTTTCATCTACATGATACCATAATTTACGATACATGGTATTTATTTTTCCTAAATGTTCTCATGTTAATTTGTAAACAACCAGTTGTGTTCTTTCATTGAAAACACACCTGAAATAGCCAATAAACAATTTGACAAGCAAACGAAATTTCATCTTGCTGAATTTTCAGGTATTCGTACAATTACGTAAACATGAAATTGCTAATAAAATGTTTAACTTTAATTAGGGGCTGTTTTACCTTGGATGTGTTGTTGTTATCGCTCTTGTCGTCATCCATGGAGTCATCCAGGGATGGTTTGATGTCACCTGGCTCATCCTTCACCTCCGCGTGCTGAGACTGCACGTCTGAGTGGTCATCTGCCGGCGAGCTGCACATGGGGGGATTGGTCAGCTTGCCAAAACCTAAAACACACAAAAGTCAACATGAGGTCACTTTATAGGTCAAGGTGAGGTTACTTTAGAGGTCAACGTGAGATTCAGTGTAACCCAGCAAACACTAAGTATTTGCATATCATTTATACAATGCTGGACCAGTGGCGAAGACGTTGGGTCGGCGTTGTACAAATATCATACACATGTTATGTGTTTGCTGGGAAGGTTACTTTGGATTAGAATTCAACTCAATAGGAGACTGATTAATAATTTTTATTGAAGTCAAGATTATGTGATGGTACGGTCAAAAAAAAGTCAAGGTAAGGCATGCTTGAAGAGAAAAAAGTGATGACAAGGCAAAAATCGATCAAACTCTGGGCGAATGTCCCGTGTTTGATGACTGGATGCGTCGCCTGCCAGACGACAAGCCCCTGTTGATCCCCCAGATTATAACATAGACTAACCCAAGATGGCCGGCTCGATTAACTTCCGGTATGCCGCGGATCGTGCTCGGAAGGTCAAATAGATGAATTAGGCCCGTCCAGAGACAGGAAGGATACAAACCACCATATATCAGTTAGTGTTGTCTTCAAAGTATATCATGTCAATGGGAACTACAATAACGAGCAGCGGTTCAAATAAAACCGTTTAATTATATATAATTATGTACTATAATAATAATAATGTATATATACAAAGTCATAATACTGATACTAATTGTATATATAGAATTAGTATTAGTATTATAACTTTGTATATATACATTATTATTATAGTTAAGATATTATACCGTAATTGTAGATCATAGTTTTGTGCAAATCTATAGAATTTTAGATCGCATTATTCCAGACAAATTCAAATTGTGTCAAGGGTTCATTTTTTCCCTACGTATATTTTCAAACTTTTCAAAGATTGCGGGTGTGCAGTATTTTCTATAATATCTGAAATATTGATATATCTGAGTGGGGTCCTCTTTGTCAGCTTCGGGGATTTTATTATACAGCGCATTGTAACTACTAGGTGGAAATAACAAAAATTATAATATATTCACATTAATTTGTTAATACTTGTATCATTCTTGATAGATAAGTATGCTTTTTCAAACCATAGCTCAGAGTATTATTACAGTTTTTGTTATTGGAAAGTGCTGTAAAGTTCAGAAATGAATGAATAAATGAACTGATATTTACTACTTTACGAGTGAACGAGTTTAAATATTTTAAAACCTGATACAGTCAACGGGACGCGAACCCCCAATCCAGGTATCACATTGTGATGAAAGAGTTAACTCAGACAATAAGGGTGGATTTGACACGCCTTGTGATGAACACGGACGTGGATTTAGGATATGGCACGTCGCGATGTACAAACACGTGTATCAGGGTCGTAGCTGACTGATTTACAACCAGTGATACCCGCACTGTCATTCTGTCACAAACGAGCTGCACACCCAGAGAACACGAAACATTTGTATAAAATTTGTACAAGGTCGGCCCAACGTCGAAGACGTTGGGCCGACCTTGTACAAATGTTATACATATGTTTTGTGTTTGCTGGGCACTGACCCTCGATGCCAGAGACCACAGCGTGGACGTACACAGACGTCAACTTTACACGCTCTCAGTTGTTTTGACGTTGTATCAACGTCGCTCGATGTCTCAGACATGTATTGTCGGACATCCATAATGTATTATGCTGAGAAGTCAAGTTAAGAATGGTCAGTCACTTTTTTAATATGATTACCATTATATATACATACACTAATATTGTATGTTCTTTGTATACAAAAAATTGAAAAAAACTATTTTTTTTGTTTAATAAAATATAAATTTATTAATCATTACAGTTTCACATCAATCATTTTTTTCTGAATTGGCCAAATAAAGTATAGAAACAAAAAAGAGGCCAACCTATCACTATATTCCTTATTATTTCCAAAGCTTCAACAGGATAGACAATAACGTACTGCTAAACTATATTGTAAGGACAAGTAGGATCCCAAACCAAAGTAAACATAATTATATTAAAAGTAATTATTTAACAAATAAATAGCAGGATAATTATTTTTATTCTGATTTTATTTTAAGTTCAGCTCTAAATTAGGGTTCAGTTTTTGGGTGCACTTTTAGGCCACTTGCTTTTTCACATTTGCATAAGTGACATGCCCGAAGTAATCAAAATTTCAAATTCATTACGTTTGCTGATAATAAGATTAAAACGTGTATGGTTGATATAAATAATTAGTCGATTATTAATAAAATATGAACTATGCTCATAGTCAATGGTAATGATAAAATTAAATACATTAAATTTAAGTTCATTCTTTTTAATATTTTAAATTTATCTTAAGTGAGGCCAAAAAAATAAATTCCACACTTGCTTGGGATAATTATATAAAGTATAATACCTACCTGCTCGTCATGTGACAAATTACTTCACCTTATTACAGGTTATCATACCTTACAGAATGTAATATACCCACCTGATAACAATGTCATGTATAGAAATTATAAATGAAATACAAACATCAGGAGCATGCAGAATTGGCCTCGCGGTCTCCTACTTCATGGCAGATGTGAAATTTTGTGCACCATTTCCTAGCTAGCATGTTATAGCAGACGAAGAGTACACACTATTCAATTCTGTGATTGTCTGTCTTAAGCCCATCAGCATGTGGGTGATTTGCTGTGTGGAGTTTATCTTATTTTGGGTTTCCCGTTGAATGTGAAGTTCTCAAGATTGGAAAATTTATATTTATATTTTATATCTAAAATGGCTGCCTACAGGGGACCAATGGCCTGGCAGATATGGGGTTGACTCCCGGATGAACCAGATCATGGTTGAAAATAGCAATGATCCATACTGACACGGTGATCGTTCCGAAATTTCCACAAGAGCAGAAGATGACATAAACATGATAAAACAAGATACATAACCCACTCCTGAAATTATGGATCAAATGTACTTTTTCCTTGTTATTACTTTGAAGACTACTCGGGACGCCACATTTACAATACGATACATCCTTTGCTCAGGCTCAAGTATAAAAATCAGGAAAATATATATGCACAGACTGCAGAAAACTTATGTGACCAAGGCGTAGTTGTCTAAGGTCTTCCTTTGTCCGTATTTCTAGATCATCATATATATAGTTTTGTTATGGCATAAAGTGCAAGGTTCACAATGGTACCAATTGAAATACCTAACTGTGATTTGAATAATAAAAATACTATGTCCACCATTTCTAGAGTTAAACTTATTGCTGTTGGTAATATTTATCATGCCGATTTCCATGTAGATTTATTGGTGATTGTATTTGAGTTAAATACATTTATGGTGCATTAACGACCGAATGAACGAATGACCGACCAACCGACCTACCAGAATGACCGTCCGATCGATCGATCGATCGATCGATAGACCGATCGACCGACCGATCCACCGCTACCGACCGACAGACACTGACCGACCGACCAGCCGACGACTAATCGATCGACTGACGATCGATCAATCGACAGATCAAACTCAACGGTTTCTAATGAAAAATAATAAATAAAAGGCAAAATATATTTTGATTTGATATATTTTATTGATCAACTTTCTATCCCGCTAATCAAAGAAACACATGGTGTAATAAATACAAGCGATTGAGACAATGCAACAAAGTGAGTCAGGAGTGGAATGCAATGGAATGCAGCGTAATGCAGTGGAATGCTTTGAACGTTCAATAGTTGCAACAATGTAGGTGGGAAAGAAAAAATGAGAGTAAGCCATTCGAAAATTTCCGAACGAATAAAAATCATATAATCTTTTTTAAAGAAATAATTACAATTTGTAAAAAGGTTAAGCAAGCTAACACGAGTAACCTTTGTAACCTGTGCATTTAAAACTTGAAAAAAATCCCGTCAATAACAACAAATTCACTGAAACCAGGTTTCAAGTGGGCCTATAATTACAGAAAGAGGCCGATACGATCAAAATCATGTGAACAGTACTTGAACGGTTGCAACATGGAAGTAGTAAAGACATATCCCTGGTTGCAATATTATATACTGCTATCCCAGAAAACTCCTGCTAAAATCCCATGTTCGGCTAAGGTTGGACCACCGTCTAGGACACTGGCCCAATATTAGCTCAACTATGGGTAAATATATTGTGTTTTCTGGGATACGTTAATCAATGCAACTCCATAATTAGCGCTATGTTTGTCCATTTCGTTACCAGTGACGTATTCGTCCACAGAAACATATTTTGCAATAACATAATATTTATACATGTATGCTAGTTTTATACTAGATAATCTCTTTCGAAAATTTAAAATCTATGCAAAAATAGCAGTCAGTAAAACTCAGTTCTGGCCACGACGTAGCTAGATTTGATCCGGGTCGAAAGTAAAATAACTGCTGTGAAATATTAAATCATGGTTATTGGATAGGCAATGGGCAATGGGCTGCAATGGGCTATTGTCTGCTCTACAAAGCCGTAGCGCAGCAACTTTTCATTGAACAGTATAAGCAGTTACTGCATTTTGTTATCTGCGGAGACATATTGTAGGATGTAAGACATTAGATATCCAGTTAAGAAAACGTTATCAGGAAAATTAGGCTAAATGGGGACATTAAATCCGCCGAACCGGCTTATATTTGATTTTTTATATATTTTTATTAGCACAATAAAGACCAGTTTTTGAACATGTTAAAGATAAAACATGAGGTCAATCAACAAGATTTCAAAATCGTTGACCTTTATTTTCTAAATTTGGATAGTTTATATCCACTTGAAGTTGTGGATAGCGTCAGCTGGACACAACTCCAAGTGGGTAAAAATTCCAATTAAATTATTTGGCGGCTGAGGGTTGAACAATTGTTCATCCATCGCCACACCTCCGTCTGAAATGATGACCATATAATAAAACATCATATCTTAAACAGCAAACTCGTATTAAAAATTTCTGGAAAGAACTGGCAAAAATACAGAGCATTGCAATGTATGACTTAAAGGGTAGACGTCAATCTATATTATATATAGACGTTTAAAATCTATCTGAGTGACTACGTGACGTACCTGTTTTATTATTACTAGTTTATGATATCATCGCTCATTTAGGCACATTAATATGGGAACAGTAATGCAACAGTGTTGACAATGTGATCAGGTCACGTTGTTGACATAGAGCGGTATTCCTTAGGCTGATGAACCAGATGAAGTAGGCATCTGATCGGTCTAGATGCCCATCTCGACCAATCAGATGCCTAAGATCTAGGTCAGTCGCTTTAAGCATACCAACCAGGAGCCGCAAGAGTTTGTGGTGGATGATCACAATTCATCAGATTATCGCTCGACCATCCTTTCAATGGCACATGTTACAGTTTTGGCCGAAGTGTAATTGTCGACAACCAACCAATGAGGGACGGTATTTTCACGCCACGTGGCGTTAAATAGCAAATCAACAGCCGTCATTTAGGTTTGGTGACGAGTACGACACTTCAGCCTCAGTTTCCTTGCCGTGGGATTTCAGTTCAGATCTTGAACAACAAACGTACAAGCGGTTTTACATCTCGTGAACCAAACATTTATATACCTCTTGTTAAATGTGTATATTTTGCTCAACACCACTGCCGTTGATTGCTGTCGCAATACAAGTTTTATGGCGGTAATAAAATAGAACATGCCATAAAAACGTAGATCGACGAATAAGTAAATATAGAAGCAATGGTGAGATAAATCTAAATGGTAATTCTTGGGCCATTTTTTCGTGTTTAATGGGCTTATATGCCACTGGGTAAAAGGTGGTTTGTTTTCAATGCGTTTCCAATAAGTGTCACCATTCACTTGTATATTTGATATCAACAGAAAAAAACATTATTTAATTTAAAATATAAGAGCCCGTTGTCAAATTAAATAATTTTATTTCTTCTTCAAGCTGCTAGTATTATCCAACAGAAAAAATACGAAGATGAACAAGTTCAATGCAATAATTATACATAAAGAACGATGAAGATGTATATTCATAATAGAGTGGTACAATGATGAGACAACGTCTGTGCGAGGAATTCATCTGACAGGTGGACTTTTAACATCCAGTGAACCAGAGAGCTGTTGACACGTCATTGTCTAAGTGTTCAAGCTCCCCTCCCACAGTCAAAAGAAAACATGCATGTGACATTGTGCTGACGTTTTAGACAACAGGAGATGTTGACCTCATTCTGGTTAAATGTTGGTCCACCGTCGTGAGACGGTGGACCAACAGTAAATCAGAATAGGTTCAAGTTAGTGTGTGCTGCCCGGAGTACCAACATAGATACTGACTTTAAATGATTTGAATTGCAACGTGAGGTTACCACCAGCCAGGCCTGGGCTGAGGCTGCATGAGGTTATAATTACTGAGTGAGGCATTGTTCATATTGACTGAGGCCATGCTGTTCACCGCGGCAGAGCCCATGGAGCTCATATTGTACGTGTTCATGTTGTAGCTGTTCATGGCGGAGGCCAGGGTGGAGCTGGCCCCGCTCAAGGAGTTCATACAGGACATGGAGGAGGGATAGCCTTGGGTGAGTGGTGAGGACATACTGTTCATGGTGGGGGAGGTGAGGGAGCTACCCATGTAACCCGCGGAGTTCATGTATCCCTGCAGGGACGCCGCCTGCATCCCCATCCCGTCTGCCTTCATCATGCCCGCGGGCTGGCAAGGCTTGCCGTCCCTCACCAACACGGGCACGGCCACTCGCCTTGGTGAGGGCAGCGGCGTCAGCTCTAGGCCTTTCTCCTGCCGGGATTTCTTCAGTTTGTAGCGGTGGTTCTGGAACCAGATCTTGATCTGCACAGGAGAGAGTCTTAATATAGATGCCAAGTGCTCCCTCTCTGGAGCTGACAGGTACCGCTGCTGCCTGAACCGCCTCTCCAGCTCATATGTCTGAGCCTTAGAGAATAACACACGCCTCTTCTTCTTCTTCTCCTTGGCTGTGACTGTATCTCCAGAGGCTGAACCCGTCTCACTCATATCCTGCATAAACAAAATACAAATTAGTTTATTTGCTATTTAGTTATAAAATATCGTCTCCTTGGGATAAAATAGACCAATTTGCAAAGTAGCGGATACGTCCCTTTCATCTACATGATACCATAATTTACGATACATGGTATTTATTTTTCCTAAATGTTCTCATGTTAATTTGTAAACAACCAGTTGTGTTCTTTCATTGAAAACACACCTGAAATAGCCAATAAACAATTTGACAAGCAAACGAAATTTCATCTTGCTGAATTTTCAGGTATTCGTACAATTACGTAAACATGAAATTGCTAATAAAATGTTTAACTTTAATTAGGGGCTGTTTTACCTTGGATGTGTTGTTGTTATCGCTCTTGTCGTCATCCATGGAGTCATCCAGGGATGGTTTGATGTCACCTGGCTCATCCTTCACCTCCGCGTGCTGAGACTGCACGTCTGAGTGGTCATCTGCCGGCGAGCTGCACATGGGGGGATTGGTCAGCTTGCCAAAACCTAAAACACACAAAAGTCAACATGAGGTCACTTTATAGGTCAAGGTGAGGTTACTTTAGAGGTCAACGTGAGATTCAGTGTAACCCAGCAAACACTAAGTATTTGCATATCATTTATACAATGCTGGACCAGTGGCGAAGACGTTGGGTCGGCGTTGTACAAATATCATACACATGTTATGTGTTTGCTGGGAAGGTTACTTTGGATTAGAATTCAACTCAATAGGAGACTGATTAATAATTTTTATTGAAGTCAAGATTATGTGATGGTACGGTCAAAAAAAAGTCAAGGTAAGGCATGCTTGAAGAGAAAAAAGTGATGACAAGGCAAAAATGTTTTGTTCATCTACTTATGTCAAAGTGAAATAAATCCTCCCTAAAAGATTCCACGGCACTGAGTATTATTGTAAACTATAAAGCCTGAAGATTTGCCAAATTACCACAATGCTGTTGTAGTTACCCTAATGTCAAGGTCAGAACAAGGTCGAGTCGACGTCAGGTAAACAGAAGGGACATTGTGTACAGTATTTGTTGTTAGCCTTGGGAAATTAGTTTTCGCAAAATGCACGTAGCCATAGTGATACGTTTGGTGCATGTGAACTGTCATCTTCGTAATGCGATCCCGAATTTTTGTTAGAACTCTAGTACTCATATGGTCCTTTCGGACATTTACTCGAGCCGCGGGACGTGGAGGGTGCTCCCGGGCATCCATCACGCGGTCATGACGGCGTGACTGGGGCGTGACAAGGCCGACAATGTCACCAGAATTCACGGAGGCTAAATATGCAGACCCTCACGTGAGTAGGTGATATCAGCCGACCGTGCGTCCGCCGGTGCGGTCCCCGTACACACCGTTATGACTTCATCTCATGCCAAGTCCCTGTGCCGAGCAAAGAACAGCCTGTTAGTCTAATGTTGGGCCAACGTCGCAGACGTTGCCCCAAGACCAGGCCAACGTAGGTTCAACGTCTGCAGTTTTCTCTGTGTCTTATGAGAACATACAGCGCCAGACAGGAGCCCAAGCCTATGTCTATATTTTTTTTGTGTCCGCAAGGCTTATTTTTTGGCACACATTAATTATATAGTACTGAGCGATGTATAGTTTGGTGCGTAGTGATAATCAGATAACCGGTAGTACCAATAAACGTTACAAAGTTTTCTAGTATTACAATATTGTATACTTATGATGGCAAATTATTGTCTAACTTGCATCAACTAAAAATTGCAAACGAAAAATGAATGGACACCATCATACACATCTCTATAATAACATATTATCAAGAATATGGTTTATATATTCTTGATAATATTCTAAGCCTTCGAATATCTATTTGGACGCGCTATAATTTTAAAATGTCCTCCCACTGACTCCATGCACTTTATAATGTTATTTAAGTATTGTTAATATAAATTATTGTACAGCTTGGTTCATTCAGTAACATGATAGCTCTAGCTCACACATCATATACTAGTGCTTGCCTACACGGTGATTCGGCCTAGCCTACATCATTATAATATAAAATGAGTAAGCAGATTTAACAATATGTTTTTGAAGTATAGAGACTCAATATGCGTGCTTTAAAATCCCACCTGCAAAAACGTGCTGCCAATTCACATAAATTGTGTAAATATTATTTAGTTACCTTTGTCAAGCTATGTATTTCTCATGCTTGTCTTATTAAATTCTACTTGTAATGTAAAACTAAATGAACAGTTTCTAGCCATAACAAACTTTAAACACATTTTCCCGAAATTAGCAGGTACTTGAAATAATACTTCACTATTGTTCGTGTACTTGTATCTGTAGAAATAGCGACATACTAACTCGTGTGCTACTGATTTATTTTATTTTATATTTTTCATGTATTTCCAGCTTCAAATGACGAAACATATTTGCATTTAAAAAAAAACATTCTAAATTTATTTATCTAACTTGCTGGACTTCTATTACAAACAATTTTGTCGATTTCAATAAAATTTCATTTTGGACTGTCACCCTAATATACAGGAAAACGGCTTTAATAACACAGGAGTTGAATTAGTTTGTAACCTGCTTGATGAGCGTTACATCACGACACAGAGATTTCCATGGCAGAATTGATTGATGACGTCAGCCTGATGTAGTTTTCACGGGAAGTTAAGTGTTTTTTATCGAGGGCGAGAACTCACGATGAGAGAGCGCCATCTAGCTGAGTAGCTGTTCTTCCTCTCACCCTCAAATAATGTATCGACTGTAATTTTGACGCTTCAATTTTTTGTATACGTTGCTGGCGATGGCACTCGTGTAGTGGTTATAGCGCTACAACATATCACGTCAGAATGCAGGGGTTGTCTGCTCATTATTCAAATTTCAAAGAAATAAAATTCTTATTATCCGCCATTTGTAAATATGCATTATTGTGTGCAGCCTCTGCGACCAAGAAGTAGCGTGCTCAGCTTCAAATTCTATGGCAGGAGCACAATGTCATCCGACCAATTCCATTGTCCTCAGGTTCAGTTTAGCCTGTGTGCACACAAAGTTTGTTTGAACACAAAAGTGGCCCAAAAAGCCCATTAATTTATCTATTCTTTGTTAACGTCATTTCGTTCAAAACAAAATATATCGCCAACTCATGTTAAAACTATAGATGAATGATTCACATTTAAACCGTCTCAGTGAGTCATTCTCTGTCATATAAAATTCATTAATTAAAAAATATCAGATCAACTGAGATTTGTAAATTTACGGCAGTCAAGTGACACATTCCCCCGTGAAGCCCCCCTGTCTCTATATGCCAGCCTCGCTTCTATCGTCGTCACGTGACTCCTACCAATACCTCATGCAAATCTCGTTAGCGGGAAGTTGTTGTGAATAGCGTATCCGCGGCGTTGTCGGCGTGACGAATGATAAAGGCAGACGTTAGGTCAGCCAGAGTATGGGTGGAGCTCTTAATAAAACCTCCCTGTAACGGCCTAATTAACTGGATACATGATTTAAAACTCGAGAATCGATGGTTTTAACACCGTTATTTGCATAGCCAAAAGTGGGTGCTATCATATTAGATGAATATATTGAATATTTATTTAATGATTGGCTTAATCAATAATTTTTTTCCTTTGTAAATTGTATGATATATTACTTAAAACATTAAGAGCCTTCCCACCATGATCTACAGTTAACATGGAATGTATTTATTGTTATTTTGAAACTTTGTCGATCAAAGGTAATTATTGTCATATAAACATATACGATTAACATACACTTATAGCTGTTGTAATTTAGATCGTGTATGAAAGTTTGCCACGAACAAAAATGATAGACTATATGATAAGAAAATATAAAAAATATAAATATGTTGTCAAGAATATTAAGAATATTATTGCATTATATATTTGAAGTATTAACAGTTCACATGCAATTGATCAGCAGGCATGAACTGTTCATACTTTTCAAGTCACCAGCTACTGCCTTTTGGCTTCGTAGAGCAGAATTTTTCTGTATGCACAATAGAGAATAAATCTGCATGATGAGAAATTACGGGTCGATTTTGGCATTTTCATAACTAAGAGTAGAAATAAATTATGACGTTTGAGAAAAACAGCAACTAAAAACGAACTCGGTGACCAAGCAGTTAACGAGAAGAGGAAACTGCCGTCTAGCGAGTACAGAGTACATCAGCCTCCGACGCATGCGCAGCTTATTGACTGTCATTCGGGGGGATCGTAAATTATAAGCGGCATCTCCATAAGTTGTGCATTAAGTGGTCTGTGGCATTGTGAAGGGGAACAAAGACATAGGCGAGGCATGGGGCGTAGTCACGAGTATCCGACTGTACTGTCATGTAATGGTGAATAGCAGTAACTGCCCATTGGAACAGTGAGCAGTTACTCCTGTTCGGGTTTGTATTTCGGAGTATTGTCATGCAATAGCAAACAGCAGTAACTGCTCACTTTAAAAGTGAGCAGTTACTGCTGTTTGTCATTGCCCTTTGGAGTATTGTGAGTGAGCAGGTACTGAGGTTTGTTTTTACTCTTCTGGATACTGCCATGCAATGACAAACAAAAGTAACGGCTTACTTGTCAAGTGAACAGTTGCTCCAGTTCATCTTTCCACATCGATACACTACCAACTATTGTGAGCAAAAATTAACTACTTGATGAAAAGTAAGCAGCTATCGCTGTCTTTTTGGATGACAGATATTAATCGTGTCATGCATGCACAGAAAAACTGCAGTAACAGCCTACTATTCAAGAACCAGTTAGTGTTGTTTTTGTGTTAGTGTTGTTTTTGCAAAGCAGAATAGGACAGGGGTCTAGATAAATGGAAATACAGTTTCTGACCTGAGCTGAACTGCTGAATCTACTATTAATGCGTTGCTAGAACACATCGGTTATTTTCTGAGGACCACTTTGATCGGTACTCACCAGCAAAATAATGCGAATAAAATATTTTTCTTAAATGTGTCCCCTTTATATGTTTAGGCCTATATTTATTCAAATGATTGGGGCTCAGATTCCATTTGAGAACTCAGAGATGATAACCAAATTCGTATTTCATAGGCCCGCCTAATCTATGAGTTTGTCTGGTGGAAACGTTTTAGCAGACTTTATGTTAAACGAGCGTTAATGTTATCTTTGCCCTGCTGCAAATATCGCTCAACCATCTGCTAAGCCACCATACGAACCACAGACAATATATCAGGATAGACTTGCGCTCCATTCAGGTTAAAGCGGCCTGTTTTGTTTTTTGAACCGAGATATAGATGCTAAAATCATCTTCAGCGTACATTATGGTATTGTCATCTCGTATGGGACAATGAACCAATGTTGAATGAATGTTGGCCCATCGTCTGCGACGCTGGCCCAACATTAATTCAACATTGGTTCGACGTCCCGTGGCTGCTGGTTAACTTCAAACCAGCTGGCATTGTTTAAGCGTCTCGTCTCGTACCTGGAAGACAGTTTAGTGAACTTACCGGTGGTGTACTGCATGGCCTCGTTATTGTGTAGCCATCTCGTGTAGGGATTCTCGTGGTCGTAGTAAGGCACGCTGGACGCCTGTGACGTCACTTCCGCCGCCGTGACGTCACCAGTGACCACGTGACCTGTGCCCGCGCCGGCTGTCATGACGACCTTGTTCACCAGGTGGTGCTGCTGACTGTGGTGGACTGGCAGGTGTGAGTGCTGGATGTCTAGCAGGTCCTTCACGTGGTAGCCTCCTCCTGCACTCTTCACGTCTAGCAGCGTACTGTCCATCTGTAACAGAAACAGAAAATGACAAAATAGTAAAGGCACAGTATTCTAAAACTACAACCTTATTCCTGCAAGACATGGAGGATACGGAAGATGATAAATAATCATAATAAGGGACGTGACGCAATGGTTAGAGCGTGGCGCTTTGCCAATGTCGATGTCTGTCGTGCGCTTTCGAACCCGCTTGGTTCAGGATTTTCAGAGAAATATAATGCTTCACTTGACTCAGGTGTAAATTAGTATATGTATATAAAAAGTTCAATGCGCCGAAATGGCCACAGGACGGATATGCTCCCGGTTGAGTTGAAATGGCCCACGAACAACCAGGTCCAGTGAACAGGGGGTAAAATATAAAGCCGGCTGATAGGTCTTTAGACTTGATAGCAGACAATAAACCTGCACCTTCACCTTTTTAAATTTTGTACTAGAAATCGTCTTCATTTCTACTAGATAATGCTAGACCACCGTCTGCTTTATAGACTATACGATGGCGCAACATTGCATCAACTCTAGATTATATTGCTGTAGAAACTGAATCACTTGGAACCGAGGAGGTTCTATAACACCCTCGGTGGAGCAGAATCTTTAAATATAATTATCTTGTACAGATATGGCACATTGCGTTATCTCGGGAGGTCATATATAACACATAGCGCGCGGGCTCCAGACACCTGACAGGTACGCGCATGCGCATGTGCGGCGCTATCTGCGCATGTCACGTGACAGAGTGAATAACGACCGTGTTGAATGTATATCGCCAATGTATGTTTGATGTTGGGCCATCGTCGCAGACGGTGGTCCAGCATTAAACTAACATTGGTTCATGTCTCTTGTTTGCAGGGCCAGACAATGACGATATAAGTAGACCATGCGTGGCGGCGATAAATGGGGTAATTAAAAAATAAATTATTACTGATGTGACAAAGATGATAAGTAAGATAAGATATAACTCACCAAACACGAGACGTTGACCCAATGCTTCCTCAACAGTGGGGCACCGTCGTAGACGGTGTACCAGCATTGAATCAGCATTGGTTCAGCATGTAGTGTGTGATGGCTTGGTCAAAGATTTGTTAAATATCGAAGTCACCTTTGGCTATAACGTACAGGTAAAACGTTGAACATTAATTATGACACTGTTCAATAATATGAGACTGTTTAAAAGTAATTCCACCTGATGTATTTTCTATCTGAAAAAAGCGTACACATTAGTATTAACAAATTAGCACAAATCTGTACCGATAATGTTGCTTAGCCTTGTTAATAGCGATATGTATATAGTAAAGCAGGACTTTAACATAGCTGATATAATGTCTGGTAAAATAACATCATATAACTAAAATGATCAGTTCTAATTGAAACGGAAATTGTATTTAGATAAACCATATGATTTTTTTGCATGCATTGCACTTGCTAGAATACGAAAAAAACAAAATAGTTATTGAAAGCCCTTTGATTAATTTTACACATAATAAAAATAAATAAATGGTGACATTGGAATTGAAAGGGTGTATCTTCTACTTTGGCACAGTAGGGTGTGACCCGTTCACTTTCATGGCGATGATTTGTATTCCAATTAGATCGCAATTTATTCGAATTAGAACAGTTATCTTAATATTAATGGTCCCAGGGAGCTTTAACTGTCAAAACAAGTCGTCCACATGACAAGGCCTGGCAGTACTGAGTACCGGGGTCAGCTGAGAGGAGTACTCGTGTCATACGCTGGAGACGAATACTTGACTGGACGGCCTCTAGTGATAAAGTATAATACCCCGATCGAGTATATATGATGTCATGGAGTGAAAAAACACGATGCTACAGTTTGTAATAAAATGTTCTCACACCGACATACATGTCAGTGTGGAAAGTCAATTACATCTATAGCAAACACGATACGCTAAACCAATGCCAATTTAATGTTGGTCCGCCGTCTCCAACGTCGGCCCAACATTAAATTTGCATTGGTTTACCGTATCGTGTTAGCTGGGAAGGGTGTATTTGTCACCTTGTGAATTGACAGATACACCTTTTATTATCCAAGGGCATGATTTTTTTTGTGGATGATTATACATGCATTCCTTCTAATATAAATTATTGTGCCATTATATAAAACAAGACGTTTACAGGTATTTTACGTGTAGGCCTATATAAATTATAAGAAAAGTTAAGTTCTAATCGATTCTTGAAATGTATAGCCTATATCAAACATATGGCATGATCCTCCCTTTCACTTGTCTTCGTATATTTATTTGAAATAGAGTATAGGCCTATAGCAATTATCATGATTATTTGATTTGTATATATCAAATCAGTAGATTTAGTTCTATTTTAATAGTCATTTTCATGCCGATTTTAAAAAATCATCATAATTTATATTTTCAGATTTAATTAACACCTCGCACAGTGCGGGACGTGGATTTGTTCTAAGTGGGTTAGAATGTCACATAGAGACCCAGCGATCACGGACTGTCTGCCCAGTATCGGCCTTATGCTGGGCAGACGTGTACGATGTCGGCCCATCACTGGGCCGGTTCCCCCGTGTCAGCTATAAGAGAACAAACGGCAGGAAGAAGAATATCAATCTCTGCCAGAACACACCCTCAGACAAACAGTTCTCATGCAGTTAAGATGTAAATCCAACGATCTCCCAGTGCTGGGCCAAGTTTGGAGATGCTGGTCAGCATTGTAGAAACGATATGCCAACCCAGTAAACACAAAACATTTGTATAACATTTATACAACGCCGGCCCAACGTCTTCGACGTTGACCCAACATTGTATAAATGCTATACAAATGTGTTGTGCGTACTGGGGATGAAGCCGGTTTTTATCACCTTCATGGCTCCATGGATCCATGGCCGGCAATCATTCATATGGATATTAATTATTGGTGTCACCCCTGTCTTACAGCATGATGTTGACAGCCTTTATTTTATGAATAATTATAATTGATTATGCCTATCCCAGTAACATGAGACGTTCAACCAATTTTGATTTGATGGTGGGCAGCGTCGGCGACCATGGACCAACATTAAAACAGCATTGGTTGAATATATCGTGTTTATGGCCAATATACTTCCACATGCATGGTAACTATATGCGGACTTCTTTTAAAAAAAGTCCCTTCCCGTGAATGAATGAATGAATGAATGAATGAATGAATGAATGAATGAATGAATGAATGAATGAAAAAACGAACGAATAAATGAATAAATGAATGAATGAATGAATGAATGAATGAATAAATTAATAAATAAATGAATGAATGAATGAATGAATGAATGAATGAATGAATGAATGAATGAATGAATGAATGAATGAAGGAATGAATGAATGAATGAATGAATAAATGAATAAATGAATGAATGAATGAATGAATGAATGAATGAATGAATGAATGAATGAATGAATGAATGAATGAATGAATGAATGAATGAATGAATGAATGAATGAACGAATTAATGTATGCATAAATAGATGACTGAATGAGTGAATGATGAATTCGATGACACCGACCTCAAGACACTGCAGGATTCGAAATTCGAGTTTGGGCGGTCTGAGGCCGAACAGGTTTCCTCTCGGCCACATGGGCTCCTCCACAATATTGAATGTTTGCGAGTGAGCGGAAAAGAAACATTCTATTTGACTAATAAAGGCATATGTATTCATTGCTATTGGCAGTTGACTTGTGTTATTGTGGTGCAGCTAGCACCTGACACAATCATGGGGGACATATTGAGCGACTTCCGCGAGAACTCGGCAAACACAACACGTTGAACCAATGACAGGTTAAGGCTGAGCCAGCATAGCACACGGTGGGCCACCATCAACTCAACATTGCTTCAACTTGCTTCAACTCTCCCACAATGGTTTATGGCCGATACGCCCGGCTGATGGGGGGGGGGGGGGGGTCCTCATAACCTGTGAGTAAGTGCCAAATCACGGTCAAGTCTCGTCAGCTTAGAGCCACGAGATGACAATATTGTCAGATTGTTGCAAAATTAAGGGCAGGAGTTTCCTCGATCACAAGATTAATAAAACAATATGCATGTACGTGTATGTGCTGCTTATCTGCTTTCTTCTGCACTAAATATACGAAAAATTACTCAAAATCTTAAGGGAAATCAGTTGAAGATTCAGTCATTACAAAGGCTAACATCACGGTTGTCATATCTTTTAATTTTATCAGGAAAATATAATCACCACTGACTTAATTAATCTTCAACAGTTTACTTGATTCGTTCAGTATATAAATTTATAATGACTGCGGCGGTGAAGAGTCAAGCTAAAGAAACTACACATTTAAACTGTTGTATGTTTTATTGTAGAGAAACAATGGGTGATAATTATACCAGAATACAACAGAATTAAAATATCTAAAAATAAAAGAAATTTCAGTAAAAAAATAACCTTATGATCCGTTAATTAAAATTGAAATTGTTTTTTGACATGATTTATTGAGTACTTAAATAAAATACTGCAATATAATCACAACTTAATAATTTAAGATATCTTAAGCCGGCATATCATCGGGTACATAATAGATAATCAGCACTTGCATATAAAGGAGAGAATTGCCCCTGTGGTGCTCAAAGTGTGTGCTGTTTGTGTGGACAGTGACACAGAGTCCTAAGCCCGCAATAAGCGCGGAGATTTATTACTAACAAACACTGCGCTTTCCTGACCACACCCTCTCAGGCCCACCGCCCGCTTGGTGCCACCCTTTGAGGCCTAGACGGTGCCATTCACGTCAGATGTCCTAGAAGTGAGATGTATTTTGTCAGCAGATATAAAAATACACATTGGTGGAACAGGTGTCGTTTTGTATAATAGTATTCGCTGGACTTGGATTTTTTCATAGAAAATTAACGCTCATGGCAAAATTTGCTGTTGTTAATGTGAAATATTTCACACATACGAATCACTAGAAACAAAAGGGTTAGAGGGATACGTTGTTCGCAGCTGACAGTTAAACAAAAATATAGCATGGGGAAGATTGAGAATTGTCAGACAGATAAGCTGTGAATCTCTTTAATGGAACAATCGTCGAACAATTGCCACGTCATTTGATATGAGGACCGGGCTCGGAAGGTGCACAGTTACCAGTTGATCATTTATTTTATTAAATACTTGATTTATTTTCAACACCGTTTGCCTTATATTTGCGTCTAGACAAGGGTAGCCTATAATATTGATACATATATGGATCTGTCGTAAGTGTCACAAAAATGAGCTACATATACAATACTGTCTGCTAGAGGTTGATATACATGTATAGGTCCCATTCATGTGCTATTGTAAAAACAAATATGGGAATCTAGGCCTATATGCAAAATGAGCTGCAAGTTAACACCACTTTAACAAAATTTATGTTACGTAATTAAATTTAATACATATTTCACTAAATAATAAACATTTCCAATTCGACAAAATTTTACTTTTATCACTTTACGACTAGCATTAGAATTAAATCAAGCAGCATAGTTTGATGTGTTTATGAAACCAAATTCTAATGTGTTGTGGTGCTTCATAAGCTGGCCCAACATTGCGGCATTGGAACAGCGTCATAGGTATAGTTATAGTTATAGTTATAGTATACATGTATATAACATAGCTGAGCTGATGGTAGTGCAGCTCATGACCTGTGTATTTATCCAGCAACCTCAGATATTAATCCAGTATTGATATAATGCTGGGCCGGCGTCTATGACGCTGGCCCAGCATTATATCAATATAGGATCTTTATCTCGTTTTTTCGAGGCACTGTCCTGGAATAATCACTTATTTTGCCCATTTACATGATAAAAATGAAATGAATCGGGCTTTAGGCCACCTTTGTGCACATATAGGCTAAACTGGGCCAGGAGAACCTCCTGAGGATGGTGAGATGATTGAGATGACACTGTCCTCCAGACACAGGATTCGAAATTCGAGCCCTGGCGGTCTGAGGCCGAGCACGCTACCTCTCGGTCACGGAGGCTCCCCACAATACTAACTTTCACACGTGGATGGGGAAGAAACATTTTTGTTTCTTTGAAACCGCCGAGACCGGGAACCGAACCCCGAACTCTGGCGTGAAAGGCAGCGGTGCTAACCACTACCCTAGGGCCCCATTAACATGATAAATAGAATATGTCCTAAATCAATGGTGATATAGTGATTTATATTGTATTTCACAAAATATTTTACACAGAATAGTAAGACTGGGGTGCAAAAGGTCATATTTGCAGTTCTGACAATACAGCCTCGTTTTGGGGATTATTATCACCCTGATGCTTTTCATCATACGGTGTTTGCCTAACCCTCCAAACACCAGGACGAGATTCTCAGAAATAAGGCAGTCATGCAGTAACTATATATCAACGGATCGTATTCAAAGCGTCTTCGCCGGGAATTACAAGGTACTTCATATCATTAGATATACCTATATATAGGGATCATAGTTAAAAATAAATACTTCATATAAACTTAAAATGAACCACAAACTTAAACTAGTTATAACCGTACAATTGAAGAATAATTTATTGTTTCAATCTGTCAGATATTGTATTCCGTTTTTATTTTACAAGTAGCCTATATTGATGTTACTTTTTTATCGTATAGACTATGTGTAATATTATAAATCGATATTACGAATTATTTTAAAAGTTACATAATTATTGGGCATGTTGTTATAAGTGTGCACCACGTTGCTTATATTTCTAAATACAATTACTGTATTAAAATTGCATAATATTTTCATTTGATGACTTATCTACTCATTTTATAATACATTTATACTCAAATTAAATAACTTGATCAACTTAAGTTTTGAACTTAAATTTGATTTTTAATTTATTTCATAATAGAGTATTATTATTGTGTTTAATGAACTTCCTCTTCTATAATATGTACATTAGATGTACATATCCCACGAGATATCTAAACGATGTTTATCATGCTTAGGTTTAATACTTTATTATTTTATAAGAGCATTGTTAATTGAAGTAAATCATCTATATGAGTTGATTCGCCAGTTGTTCTACATGATTTGGTATAGTTTTCTCTATAGTGTCTACATATATTACCATTCGGTGGTCCGATCAAAGTTAACTTGATATTGAAAGCTTGCAAATTAGCGTGGCAGGTTGCTCCAATAAAATAAAGTTAGATACACCTGTCGGCTTTATGTATGATCTACCGAGGACTTGCTGATATACGGAGTTATTTAATGTGAAGCGCAGATATATATTTCTGTCATTCATATAAGAGCCTCTTGCCCTGAAACCTACAATTCTGCCATGAAATGCCAAAGGGCAGTATCTGCTTAGGTAATAAATAATTGTATTAGGCATGCAGATCTTGCTTTGTGACTTTGCATGGCAGCCTTGAGCGTACACGCTTGTATATAGCCCAGGTGGTATATTATAGGCCTATGTGGCTATGGTATATTTTATGATCTGTGTGCATACGGCGGTGCTCTCCTTATATGCTCGGTCACGGACACCTGTCGTCAACACCTCATCAAATCCTCTCCTATATCCTCAACCTGGGGTTCAAAGGGTGGATCTTTAACTCAGCAAAGTTGAAGATACACTCTTTGAACCCCAGGATATACCCCGCGTGCTCCTCGCCCTGTCAACCACCATAATGTTTCAAAACCCCACTGTCCCTGTTTCCATCTAGCAGCGAGGATGACTAACTACAATGATATTTAATTTGCGGAATTTTTGGAAGCGATTAAGAAAAACAGTAAACTTTATTCAATGATATGAAGATACACATTGATACTGTTTAATGTGTTGTC
>OZ024906.1:37654185-37909199 GCA_964017125.1 Flabesymbios commensalis | reverse complement strand
CCAAATCAAATCAATCAACTTTTACCTTGATCATTTTTTCGGATAGACATACCATTAATGACAGTATTCAAATTAGTTATTTAAATTGATTATTACATAAATCTAGCCTATATAAATATCAAAATATGTATAGTACGGGCCTACTCGATTAAATAATATATATATATTATTTTTTTTCCGATTTTTACTATCCAGTTCAGTAAACCGCATAACCCGAAATGAATGACTTATCTTAAAGCTATCGTGTATAATGTGGACTTGCAGATAGGTGTTATAGTTTGTTACGAGATATGGAGAGGAGTCGTCTATATAGACCCCTTATCTTCTGTAGATAAATCTAATGTGTGATGTAACTAGTGCAAAATCTTATCTCGATAGCTTATCTCCAAAATGTACAACACAATCAATCTCCCAGTCGACAAGAGGATAATGTTTTGTGGAGAAACTGTAAATTTAAGTTAAGCTTTGTCTCAACGGATACGATATATTTTAATAAAAACATAGGCTAAGCCCAATAGTTATAGAAAGTACTTCTTAATTTTGAGGGAAATTTGAAAAAATGAGAAAAGTGTTGAGCCTAATTTTGAGATCAACCATCTACAAATGCTGAGATTTAATGATTCCAATTATAACGTTACTGGGGCATATATATATGTGTATTTTGCAAACACAATGCCATTGTAGGCCTACAATTTGTGAAGTAAATTATTTTGACTTGACTAAAAAAGTGATTTACTCTAATTAGCATAACTTACGTCATTGTCGGCGTTTTTGTCTTTCTTATCTATCATCCGTTGTGTTTACGAGTATCCTAGTACAGCTGTAAAGTATCTGTGGACAAGTACCCCCGCGGGCGGTATCCGGTTGTGCTTATAATACGGGGATCCTTGTTAATCCTGCGGCTGTGTCAGCTCTCACTAAGGACTTATCTCACACAGTGAGCCACGTGTAGATCCCTCTAAACCACTGACTCCTCACCCCGTAACCTCGCCAATTAATAGGCAATTTCACGGGGCAGCGGCGGCGCGGCGGCCGTCAGCCTATCGCGAGGCGCGGAGGCGTGTCGGAGACACGCCCCCGCGCCGCGCGGCAGGCTGATTGGTCCCCACGAGAGGCCGTCGGGTCCGGTGGGCGTGGTCACGCACGTCAGTCACGGCGGGGGAGCTGGTGACGGTGCCAGGAAGCTCGTGACGCCGTGAGATCAGCGTGCACTGTGATAAAACACGCTGCTCTTATCACGAACACGCCGGAGAAAACACAACCTCATGTCTTATCTAGTATAACACTTTAGTCACTATAGAAGGTTTAAGAGATTTTATATACAATTTTTTGTTTTTGCTCTTCAAAAATCTACTGTTTTTCAGTGGAAAAATCGATGGACGGACGGACAGACGGACGAAATAACAACTAGGTGAACGAGTGAACAAATGAACTAACAACTAGGTGAACGAGTGAACAAATGAACGAAGGAACGAAGGAACGAACGAACGAACGAACGAGCAAACGAGCAGCGAACGAGCGAACGAACGAACGAACGAACGAACGAACGAACGAGCGAACGAGCGAACGATCGATCGAACAAACAAACGAACGAACGAACGAGCGAACGAGCGAACGAACGAACGAACGAATGAACGAACGAACGAACGAACGAACGAACGAACGAACGAACGAACGAACGAACGAACGAACGAACGAACGAACGAACGAACGAACGAACGAACGAACGAACGAACGAACGAACGAACGAACGAACGAACGAACGAACGAACGAACGAACGAACGAACGAACGAACGAACGAACGAACGAACGAACGAACGAACGAACGAACGAACGAACGAACGAACGAACGAACGAACGAACGAACGAACGAACGAACGAACGAACGAACGAACGAACGAATAAAGGAATGCAGGAATGAAGGATAGAGGGAATGAATGACTGATAATGAATGCATGAATGCATGAATAAATTAATGAATGCATGAGCGAATGAATGAATGAATGAATGAATGAATGAATGAATGAATGAATGAATGAATAAATGAATGAATGAATGAATGAATGAAGGAATGAATGAATGAATGAATGAATGAATGATGAATGAATGAATGAATGAATGAATAAATGAATGAATAAATGAATGAATGAATGAATGAATGAATGAATGAATGAATGAATGAATGAATGAATGAATGAACGAATGAACGAATGAACGAATGAACGAATGAATGAATGGGGAACTTGCTGCTATGAGCATTGCACAATTAGGCTAGTTTTTTAACATTGCTCATTTTTATGAGCAGAATGCATCTTTATTCGTCGATACAGTTGTGAGCTAGTTTTTCTTCTACTATTTGTTTTCAACACTGCATGTGTAAGGAATATTCTTATATTTATCCTAATCAGCATTATCAAATAGTATCTATTCACTAATAATACCAATGCCAGCTTCAACTGAGGAGGATAAGTTATAATAAGAATGACAGGCCTAAATATATAATAATAATAACTAGTAAACGGTAATTCAGCATGACAAAGGTTAATATTGTAGACCAATAATATTATTTCAGCCAAATGAAGTGAAGAAATCAAGATTGGGGGGAAAAAACAGTAAGCGACAAAATGGCAATAAACGTGGCTAATTAAACATGGATAAATCTAGTTGAGAATAATGTGAACCAGAATTATAGGCTGACACTATACTGGGGCATAGTCATATTCACTGATCCAGCATTGACCCAATCGTGTAGTATGAGATTGATTTTAACACTTAGAAATATTAAATTTATTTTTTCATTCACTGGACCCACAAATTTAAGTGAATAAAAAGTAGTTGGATTTATAAAATCTAATAATTGTATTCATAACGTTTCTCAATATTCCAGATTTAAAACATAATAATTATTTCATTTTCAGAATCTGGTCACACATCAAGTGCTAATAAAAAACGAGAATACTTCTGCTCCGCAGAGATAAAAGGCAGCAACTGCTTACTTTACAAGTAATCAGTTACTGCATTTTATTTTGCGCGCTAGTACAGTGGACGCCAGGGCTCTGAGGGTTAAGTGTGTTGGGTTAAGGTGAAAAAGGCGGGAACAGATGGTGGAAGGGGTGAGTGGTGATCACAACTCAAATACACAGCACACGGGGACCCCCTCCCCCTCCCGCTGATCACCAGTACGCCAGAAGGGCGTGTTTATCCACCTTCTGCATCCCAGGGCAGCTGATTACTCCTATTGTTTTACCTGGTTTTTCGGTTTTTACCCATTTTAATGGATAGAGCTTAACGTGTTGTATTACGTAGCAGTTTCTACGCTGGTGATCGCTCCCGAAAATGTGTTCAAATATAAAAATGCGGCAGATGATTGCCTCTGTTTTAGATCATCATAATCTGTGATGGAAACTGTCAACATGTCTCACCTGACATTATTATAACTAAATAACGATGATTGATTGATTGATTGATTGATTGATTGATTGATTGATTGATTGATTGATTGATTGATTGATTGATTGATTGATTGATTGATTGATTGATTGATTGATCGATCGATCGATCGATCGATCGATCGATCGATCGATCGATCGATCGATCGACCGACCGACCGACCGACCGACCGACCGACCGACCGACCGACCGACCGACCGACCGACCGACCGACCGACCGACCGACCGACCGACCGACCGACCGACCGACCGACCGACCGACCGACCGACCGACCGACCGACCGACCGACCGACCGACCGACCGACCGACCGACCGACCGACCGACCGACCGACCGACCGACCGACCGACCGACCGACCGACCGACCGACCGACCGACCGACCGACCGACCGACCGACCGACCGACCGACCGACCGACCGACCGACCGACCGACCGACCGACCGACCGACCGACCGACCGACCGACCGACCGACCGACCGACCGACCGACCGACCGACCGACCGACCGACCGACCGACCGACCGACCGACCGACCGACCGACCGACCGACCGACCGACCGACCGACCGACCGACCGACCGACCGACCGACCGACCGACCGACCGACCGACCGACCGACCGACTCACTCACTCACTCACTCACTCACATCACTTGCCATGATAAAAAGCTCTTGTGTGTTGAATAAAAGTTAAAGCTGCTCCTTAGGATGAGACATTTTCAATTTTGTCAATATTGAAAATTGAACTTAGATGAAGCTATATAGCCTACTGATCTTAACTAAAAATACAAAAAAGTCAAAAAACAATTTTAAACTACCGAAAAAGAGTGAAATAGTTATATTTCCAGGTCGTATATTGCGATGTAAGCAAAACAAGTCAGCAATATACAGCACTTTACATCACATATTCCCACGTATCAGACGGTAAGATCAAAGCAATCGCCGGTAATTGGTGTCTTATAGTCAGGACATGAGGGGATACACCTGCAACACTGATTGTCTGCCCAACGCTGGGCCGACGACATCAACATGTGGCCCAATGCTGTGGGAATATTCAACCGTCCTTTAGCTAGTGTTTAGGTATACACAAGGTTTGTTGGGGTTTTAATCGGATTCATAGAACTGTTGATTAAAATTATTTTAAAAAATCTAAAAACTCTGAAAAAAAATCATGATCTGAGGGATACACTACGTCATTACAAAATTAAAAACGAAAATTGATGTCATCCCAAGGAGCTGCTTTAAGCTTTGCCCTCAACTGTAGCGTCTTTCCCATCTATCCCACTCACACTGCCCTCAATAAGGGTGACATATGCTCTGATCGATTAAACAAACCTCCGGTAGACGGCGTGACATGACGGGGTACACTTACAGAGTGCTTTCTCTCCTCCACCGTCACTGCCTTGAAGAGCAGCTAGCTAACAGCGACACCTCCCGGTCACCTGTTACTCAACTTCAAAGGCGGTGAGAAAGGCTCGGATAATTCCTCATACTGTTCTGCAGTTGCTACCTTTTTGGCTTTACACGGCCTCTGACCGTCAAATTATTCAATCTAAATTTTCACCCACTTGAAGTTGTGTCTCGCTAATGCAATCCACAACCTCAAGTGTTATTCAGATTTGACAAAATGGAGGTCAACTGTTTTCAAATATTGCTGATTGATGTCACATTTTATCTTTAACACTTTTAAAAGGTGGTACTTAATGTGATATTTAAAAAATGAAAACCCAAATATATGCGGCACCGGCGGTTAAAGGGTTAAAGGAGTTTACCGTTTCAAAGATTATCCGTTCCCAAGCAGCATGAATATAATCTGCGACCATATCAAATTGCAATTGCAAGGTTTTACTACAATACAGCGAAATTGTAGCAAATAATGTAGCCTATACTATGTAAAGCAATAATAATATAGTAAAACATTAATTATTAGTTCAAGAGTTGGCGTTCTATGAGTACGGATCACTATACCAGAGAGGGAAATGATGTGGTAAACAACTTCATAAAACATTTTGAAGGTCCTTGTTTAGGGGTGTTGTCAAGTTAAAAAAAAATCAAAAATCCGAGAAAAACTTTCCCCAAGACTCCGGCCGCCCCCCTTTTTTCAGATCTTGAATCCGCCACTGGGCATACAAAGCCAAAGGACAGTCACTGCGGCTTTGTATATTTATTTCATATTTATGTATTTTTATTACATGTATGTGATATTTATTTTAATTTTGAGGTTTCTAAGTTTAATGAGAAAACCAGCAAACACAAGGCATTTGTATAGCATTTATGCAACGTTGGTACAACATTGTATAAATGTCATACAAATGTTTGCGTTTACAGGGATGTTTTAAACACAGATCCAATAGCGTGTTGTTGAATTCCCGCCACCCGTCTCATGCCTGACAATTTAATTATTTTCTAATTGCACAGATTTATTGGCAAAACCATCTGACATTTATTGGTCATGTGACAGAGAGGGTGTGTCAGGGAACAGCAATAAGTGAATGCCCTGTAAATACAATACGTCTACCCGAAGTTGTTTTAATGCTGGACCACCGTTTATGACGCTGGCCAGCCATTAAGCCATCGCCGGCTCAGCGACCGTCTCGTTTTTGTTAGGTATAGCCAGTGGCAAGACGATTATCCCGAAGAGCAATATAGAAAGCTACAACAAGTCGCTGATGGCATAATTATATATCTAACCCTTTGCTAATAATTATTATATCCACATCTTTTGGCATTGTTTATAGTTAACAGAGCGATAATTTAACAAATATTTTACTCAGTTGAAATTGTGTATAACTACAGTGACTCAGAACTTTAAAATTGTTATACATATATACTCTCAAATCTTTTAAATTTGAGACTAAACAATGTCGGGTTAATGCTCATCCATCGTATACATGGTATACGACGCTGTACTAACATTAAGCCAGCATTGGGGTAACAAATCCTGATCGTTGTAAATAATTGATATTATTCTAGTTTTGAATTTTTTGTTTATAGTTTAGTTATTTTTCATTGTGGATTTTTATCTGAAAGATGATACTGAAAATTATCAATTAAATAATTATGTTACAATATGTAGTGTTGCATGCAGGCTAAAATAATTAAACACATGTAATGCTATATTGTCCCGGTTTTGAACTATATTCCTGCCACTCTTCCTCACAAGGAAGCTTTGACAAATCTACGTTTTGTCTAAATTAAAATATTGAACACATCAATCGTTTGGGATTTTCGAAAAATTGTTAATAATAAAATCATTTAAATTCTATAAAAATAATCAGATGAAGACAACAAAGTAACTTCATTATTAAAATGTTGTCAAATATTGTTGACACATACATATCGACATAAATGTGGTCTACAGGAAACAAAGGGTGTGACTGAATTTTCAACAATTGATTTTGGCTATTTAATTTATCCACAGTTGTCACTGTGAGAGCGCACAGCGAAAAGGGCAATAACCCACAACAATAACACCCCCACCCCCGCGCGGGGTAGTTATTGCCTAATTAACCCCTTGTGTGACAGAGTGGTATTTTTTATCCAGTTGCGGTTGTGGATCGCTGCAGCGATCCACAACCGCAATTGGATACAAAAATACACGTAATTAATGTCATAATGTCATAATGTGATACTTTGTATTTAGTTTGTTAATAGATTCATACAGTAAAATCTGCATATGATTGTTGCATACATCTGTTTAAATTATTAAATTTGCATGTTGACCTTGGAGGGTTGACGAGCTAATTAATTAGGCCAAGCCTGAGCTATCTGTGTCACAGAAATGACCTCAACCTCTGTCACGTGACCATTCCGCACTGATTCTGGAGAACACTGCTCATAAATAAATAGCATTTGTTTTTCATTTCTTTTGAATATGTTTTGTCTATAATAACTGCGATCTGTAGTATAAATAATTGTTATTTTCCAGCTTATTTGAAGTTATAGGGCACATAGAATTTCTCCAATACATCAGCTTTTTTTCTGGCTGCTCTCATTTTAAACGATTGTGTGAAAAATAAATGAATGAGTTCGATATGTTTTATAGTCAAAATATTATTGCTGGACAGAATTACTATTCGTTGAAATGGTGTTGTTTTAACGTTCATTCACCGCTTGCAACGCTGGCCCAACATTAACATAACACTGGTTCAACGTCTAGTGACAGTGCGTGGTGAGTTGTCCTATATTTTATTGTCACTCTGGTGAAATTCAATTTCAATTTTTGCTGAAACAATAGTGAAATGACCTCAATGCCTCAGCGTGATCCCCTCTGGTGAATACTTCTCTAACTAATACACAGGAAGCGGACTGACGTCACCGCGCGTCCGCCATTGTAGTGACTGTTATTGTACGGGCCCACAATGTTATTCTTAATCAGTTGATGGCCGTGAAGCGTTTATTGGTAGATTATTCTGACGTACAGAGCCAAAAGGCAGTACCTGCCTGCTTATCAAGTAATCAGTTACTGTCTTTAGACTTTGCAGGGCCCGCTCTAGTTGACACCGCCACGCGTCATTAATTTCCGCTGAAAATACTATGACGTCATTTCGCACCTTGACAAATCACCAGAACGCCCCGTTATGTAATGTCTCCGCCTCTACTGTAGATAATTATGGGAGCTAGCATTTTATTTTATCTAATTCATTTGTATATTCATAACAAATGAATATGCTTTGCTGGTAGAAAAAAAACACAATTTCTAAGAAAACTTAATTTTGTCCACCCATATCTATTGTCGTTTAAAGCCAAACGTCAGTGAAATAAACAGTCAATTTCTTCCCATCCAAGTGCTTCCTACAATTGTATTAACTCTTTATAACTGTTCTATGTCTCTATTTTTGTCGTTTTCTGGACATATTCGTTCTTTAAATAACTGTTTAAAGGCGATTTATTTCTGAAAGATTGATGAAACCTAAACTTATATGATTTTATATTTTACTCACTTCAAGTGGGTGGAAATTTCAAATATCTATACAATGTATTATGACGCTTTAATAGCAACGGTAAAAGATTCTTACACGGTCAAAGCATGAAGATCGCCATGGTCAAAGCGAGTGTGTTGTTTGAAGACTAACAGTTAGTTTGCTTCCCCACACGTGGGTGTTTATAGATAATCAGAAAGCCTTTGACAGAGTAGTGTGATGTGTGCGTAAACTACCCGCTACTTCCTAATCTCTTGGACTTAATTAGGACATTGTATCTCCTATTAGTTACTGCAAGCGTTATACGACATGTTGGGTTCTATATAAATAATTTAGACTAATATCGGAAATTTTTTGTTAGGCCTTTGTCGCAATTGATTCCGACATACACAAGGGCCTGCAGCTTATTTCGTGCACGTATGTTGATCAGTTGTTTATAGACAACCTGTCAATGAACAAGAAAAAGTACGACTCAAATTCAATTTTTTTAAGAATTATATTTCAATCACCGCCAATATAATTTCAACCCGACCTTTCACGAATATTGGTTGCGAGCATAATAATGACCAAAAAAATATGTATGTTTTTTTATTTTACAATCAATGGCTAGATATGTGCATGCATACCTCAATTTAAATGCGTACATGCCATATTTTTACATTTGCCTAAATGTCGCCGGCCCAGTCTATATCCTGTACAATTTTCTCGACGATTATTTTTACTTCATCTAATCAGTAATCTTTCCAGTCTGTGTGTGATGCATACACAACATAAAAAGTTTATTTTTCACTCTAGATAGGTTTCTATTAAATTTATTACATGTATGTTCTATATCATCTCATCAGAATGAAAGTCAATTTAAGTAGAGTTATGTTTTTATTGACAATTAACCATTGGTAATTAAACCTACTTTGAACATTATAAGTTTTCATAGACCCACTATATACATAAGGACAATTCATAAAAAGTTTGCAGTTGGTTGAACCAAGAACTGTATATAAAGTTATTGGTTTAACAAACTTTAGACTACTTCAATTGAAATAGGTGAGGTGAATTATGTAGCGATAGTCAAAGTCAGCTAAATAATTACTTTTAAAGTAAGCGAAAAACGTAAGCTGTCTCCCATATATAGTGATTGACGTTGATTATTTCAGTTTAAGTGGACGATGTAAACGATTTAAATATATTTATATAATTTACAAAACAAAAGTAAACATCCGAAAACCTGTTTTATAATAGTGATACCGACAAACATTATATCACCCATTTGATGATACTGACGTATACACTATTGTCACTTTGCTTTGTTGTTTTTATTGCATGTTAATTTGGTAATTGATATAATTGTAATTGAAACAATTTGCATTGCAATGTTCACTGGCTACATTATTGATTGTACATGATTGTACATGTGATCATGCTATTTTATTGCAATAACATTTTTCTGTAATCCTTGGACCGTAAACTAGAAGAAATTCTATTTTCGTGTAAGAATCAGCCCATTTGTATATAGTTATCCACTGTATGCTCATTAAGATGTATACTACACAACACCTATGTGCGAAGATCAAAATATTTGCATAGCATCCCACCCATGTGCACTAATTATTTGCCGATAACCCCCTAGCCCAGCTCGGACCTGGAATTTATGACGTTGCAGTCTAAGTCCGAGCCCAGCTCGGACATGGCAATAATGCTTAGCCATTCACGAAATGACATCACTTGCGCAGCTATGAACACAGTACGGGGAACCTAGAACATAAAGAGTTCATTTATCTGCGTCACAACCGTTTCTAAACTAAAAAAAAACTCCAGGCCTAGCTGAATACGAGGCCTTCGGTATTTCCTAGATGAGTTGAGAGTGTCATCTCAAAACATGAAATCTGGTATGCCCTCAGGGAATTCAGAAAGATTACTATATATCTCATGATAATAATTTATTTACCCTAATAATTTGTGTGCATAGACCAATTGAATGCTTCTTCGAAACATCTGTGATGTATTTTACTATATTTTATGTGAATTGATATAATCTTGTACTCCTGAATCTCCGTGGATCTCAAAAATACCAATTTTAAACAAAATTTCCGAACATTTTACTACCTAATTAGCATATTCAAAATGGCCGTCGGTTACCATGGCAACATCACATTAGCCAATTAAATGCAGTGTATTCTGGTTATATATTGTATGTGTGTTCCTGTGGTGTATGGGAAATATAAATCCCATCCTTCTGAATTTATATTTGTAGTATCAGAATATGTCTCAAAATCACAAAAATGGCCAGCCCACACGTCCAATGTCAAAACGGCCAGACTGCTATGAGTTAAAATAAAATATAAAAAAAGGTACAGGACAGCTGAAATGCGTTATTATTTGCGCAAAAAAAACCTGTATAGCATTATATAGGCTATAAATTGGGGCCTCTGAAAGTGCGTTTCACGAAAAATAACAGATCTAACTGTTTTAGTAGCTTACATTTTTACGAAAAAGCAGTATCGGTAAAAAATGTCCAATTAGAAATATTTAAAATATTTTGATATCAGTATAAGACGGCGCGCTCACATTTCTACGAAAAAACAGTATCAGCGAAAAATGTCAAATTTGAAATATTTAAAATATTTTGATATCAGTATAAGACGGCGCGCGGTCGGTCGCTAATAGGATATGGTTAACACGACCTCTCCTCGTGCTAAAACGTGCTATAGCTGTATTGTGCTATAGCTGTATTCGCATTATTATAGCAACAATCAATATTCACATTGTCATAGAAACAATCAGTATTCTTATTGTCATAGTAACAATCAGTATTCACGTTGTCATAGCAACAATCAGTATTTACATTGTCATAGCAACAAACAGTATTCACATTGTCATAGCAACGATTAGTATTCACATTGTCATAGCAACAATCAGTATTCGCATTATAATAGCAACAATCAGTATTAACATTGCTATATCCAACATAATTGAATCGTGAAAAACGAGCGTTGCATAACTGCAGGAGAGACGCAAAATAGATGGGGATGATAAAAATATCCAGCTGAGAATATTTTAAAGCAAAGGAGAATGTAAGTAGGTCAGGATGAGAACTGTGATGAACAGAACATACAGTATAGACAACTCTGCTCTGCAAGGCTAAAAGGCAGTAACTGCTTACATGAAAGTAAGCAGTTACTGCCTTTCGGCCTTGCCCATCAGAAGTAGAGCCAGGTGTGTGTGGCAGCACCACCATGACAGACTGGCTAATCCGTATGACAATAGTTGATGACACCCTGTCCTTAACCTGCTGATTTATTGGTCATCCTCACAAAGTGTATGGTGACGCCAGATCATCTGTTTACAACCGGGCTTTATGTTTATATATATACTGCTGTGTAAAGCCAGAGGCAGTATCTGCTCCCGTGACAAGTAAGGAGGTACTGCCTTTTAGCTTGTCACAGCAGTATACATGTATATGATAATATACTAAAAGACAAAGCGAAACGATTTCAGATGCAGAGAAAGCCAGACGTGATACTAAGTTTAGGTTTATTTCATACTAAATTGTCAGTACATGGTAATTATTTTATATCACATAGACCATTAACGTGCAAGCGAACACACATATTTGGATTGATACTCTCTTTGGCATGTTTACCAACTTATTAGCGAGTTGGAGTACAAATAGCTGTGTAGGCAGACGCCTCATCAGTTTGCATGGATACTACTACCGGCCCCGATGGCTCACTCGATCCAACACTGCTTTAAGAGTAAGATGTACTGAGAGTTCGAATCCTGGTCGGGTCGGATGTTCGTCATCGAGGTTGTGCATATACAGTGGTGATATGCGCTATAAATAACTCTTGAAGTCATTCGAAAGGAGCAGCTGTCCCGATTTCGTGCTTTCTTCTGTAAATTTTGGCGATATATTGCCATGGCTATTCGACGTAAAGCAATATTCATTCACTCACAATCATAGCTCCCTCCATTTTCTCGTGCTATGATGTTTCATTTAACGAGAGGAATTGTTATCCCATCTATGAAATTAGCAATTGGAACAAAACAAAACAAAACAAGACAAGACAAGACAAAACAAAACAAAACAAAACAAAACAAAACAAAACAAAACAAAACAAAACAAAACGAAAAAAACACAACAAAACAAACAGGAACAGAGCAAAAGCAAAACTGATTTTTAACACATCAGTTGTGTAGCACATTATAATGTGAACTAACTAGATATTATATATATCTTTGATTCTCGTCACACATGAATATACGTTATACGATACTTTCAAGAAAATATTGATAACATGACTGACCATAAATGACTGACCATCAGTGGTTATTTTGAATGCCTTTAAAATGATTAGAAATATAAAATGCAGAAATATTGGTATAACGATCTTGAAGAATTATTCATGAATAAATTAATGATCAGTAGACTGATATTAAGGTACATGTATATGACTGTTTAACCCTTTAAGCGCCGGTGTCGCATATATTCGTGTTTTCGTTTTTTATTAGCACATTAAGTACCACCCTTTAAACATGTTAAAGTGACATCAATCAGCACTATTTGAAAACAGTTGACCTCCGTTTTGTCAAATCTGAATAATTTTCACTCACTTGAAGTTGTGGATCGCGTCAGCGAGACACAATTTCAAGTGGGTGAAAATTCAGATTGAATAATTTGGCGGTTAAAGGGTTAATACTAACATAATTAAATGTCATATAAAATGTTATAGCTTATCTAACATTAAACAGATAAACACAATCAACGGCAAGAAGTAAATCTGTGAAAGATAAAGAGGAAGTCACAGCAATATACGATGTTAAGAGGCTTATGGACAACAAAATGTCAAGTACGCTCAATAAGCTCAACACTAGTCATGTATTTACCCCGCCACGATGTACCCTGCTCATATAGCTAGCACCCTCTAGCGAGCACTTGACATACCATACATTTTACAATCGGCGGGTTTAATTTGAGGGTCGCTCACTGAATGATAGCAACTCAGCAAACACGAGACATTGAACCAATGCTAATTTAATGTTGATCCACCGTCTACGACGCTGGCCCAACATTAAATCCACATTGGTGTTTGCTAGGAATTTGATACCTGGTTATAAAATGATAATACAGACTGGTGTGATCAGCAAATCCCAGCGAACAAAAATGAAATGAATCGGGCTTTAGGCCACCTTTGTGCACATATAGGCTAAACTGGGCCAGGAGAACCTCCTGAGGATGGTGAGATGATTGAGATGACACTGTCCTCCAGACACAGGATACGAAATTCGAGCCCTGGCGGTCTGAGGCCGAGCACGCTACCTCTCGGTCACGGAGGCTCCCCACAATACTAACTTTCACACGTGGATGGGGAAGAAACAATTTTGTTTCTTTCAAACCGCCGAGACCGGGAATCGAACCCCGGACTCTGGCGTGAAAGGCAGCGGTGCTAACCACTACCCTAGGGCCCCCGCCCCCCAGCGAACAGCCCAGCAAACACGATGCATGGAACTGATGGTGTGTTCTTAGACCAGCACCGCAGACATTGACCCAGCATTGAAACAACATTGCATCCATATCTCATGTTTTCTGGGAAGAGAATGCTGGTCTACTGCTGGGTGTACAATCAGTAAACCAGAATTAAACCAAATCAGGCTAAAATTCTAAATGCTCCCGATTTCAAATTCTACGGATATTGGCGAAATATACGAATGAGTGAATGAATAAATGCATGCATGAATGAATGAACGAATGAATGAATGAATGAATGAATGAATGAATGAATGAATGAATGAATGAATGAATGAATGAATAAATGAATAAATGAATAAATGAATAAATGAATGAAAAAATGAATGAATAAATGAATGAATGAATAAATGAATGAATGAATGAATATATGAATGAATATATGAATGAATAAATGAATGAATGAATAAATGAATGAATAAATGAATGAATGAATGAATAAATGAATGAATGAATGAATGAATGAATGAATGAACGAGTGAATGAATGAATGAATGAATAAATGAATGAATGAATGAATGAATGAATGAATGAATAAATGAATGAATGAATGAATGAATGAATGAATGAATGAATGAATGAATGTATGAATGAACGAGTGAATGAATGAATGAATGAGTGAATGAATAAATGAATGAATGAATGAATGAATGAATGAATGAATAAATGAATGAATGAATGAATGAATGAATAAAAGAATGAATGAATGAATGAATGAATGAATAAATGAATGAATGAATGAATGAATGAATGAATGAATGAATGAATGAATGAATAAATGAATGAACGAGTGAATGAATGAATGAATGAATGAATAAATGAATGAATAAATGAATGAATGAATGAATGAATGAATGAATGAATGAATGAATGAATGAATGAATGAATGAATGAATGAATGAATGAATGAATGAATGAATGAATGAATGACGCAATAATATAATGTATGTCTGGATATAATACACGCACATAAGGTATGGACAATAAAAGTCAGGATGGTTTCGTACATTAGGCAAAAAGAAGCAAATGCTTTCTTTTTAAGTAAGCAGCTAAGATCTTTTGGCTTTGTTGGTCCATATCGTCGCCTCGGAGCTAAAGGATCCTATCTGCCACTCTAACGAGTGTCAGATAGGATCCTTTAGCTCCGAGGCGACGATCTGCACGTAAGGATCGTATAAACAGATGAGAGGGACATCGTGGGCATTACAGGGTGACATGTTGAACCTTGACTCTGGTACTTCAAGTGTTTATTCTGGCGATAGAGGAACACTGACAGCTGATATATGTCATAAAACAAACCATTTGACACTTTGAGGCCTTGAACCCCGTTTAGAAAATAAGTCTGTTTTTTTAAGGTTACAAGCACATATATAGGCCTAGCTATAGATTGAAATAAAATATTAAATATAATTATTTATGTTTGTGGGCGACGGAAGCTCAAAACAATTCATTTTTCAAGGCGTTTCGTCTTATTATGGTTAAACCACTTTCCAAACCTAGTGATATATATACAAGGCATTAAAAAAAATTGTTGTTTTTTATTTTTATTTTAAAAATAAATATATATTTTTAAAAAGGAATATTTTTATGTTTAATTGGATTTTGCCCCTTTTCCATTTACTTAGTAGTATAGAAGAATGTGTAGTTCTAAGGAATTAAGCTAGCCAGTCATACATTTCTAAACAAAGACAAGCTATAAATGCTTAAAACAGTGTTTGTCTTTCAGTTCAGTATAATATGGGCTTCTTAGAATGGGATTGGAATAATCTCCAGGTATTAAAATATACATTTATACAACACTGACTACATATAATGTCATGGATGGCACAGCATCATTGCAATGTCGTGTTAATGCTTCACCTGCTTGGTACAGGGTTATCACACCTACTCTCAAATCTCGTGCTACTTCACGTATTATCTCGTGCGACACGAGATGGTCAGCGCGGCTTACAGGCGCGGTTTTTAACTCTTGTACTGCTAGGCCTATATGCATAGGTTTCAAACAAGTTTCAACAAGTTATTATTTAAAAATAGCTTAACTTAGGCGACAATTTGTCAAAAATTCAAATAGTTCCATTATTTGAAGTTGGAAGTTGGAAGTTATTGTAGATTTATTCGACTGAGATACTGTCGCAATCTGCACGACAATATCGCGACAGAGGAAAGTCAGAAGTGTACGACCAAGCTCTACTTTTAGCGAACGACTTCAATGTTTTTTTGTTATAGTGCACAGTATCATAGAAAGCATTGCACACTCCAGGCATGCCAACAGTTTCGACGATGCACAAACCAACGATCCAAACACATGTGTACGTTTGTATAACAACACACTGTACAGAAACGTCAAGGCACTTTTCTAACTTATTTAGGATCATGCATTTGAGAATATAATATCTATGTAGGGTAAATTTAAGATTCTTACTTAAAACAGACTGGTATAACTATCTAAGGCCATGATTTATTACTCAATTATTTCATTTATTGAAAATAATTCCCACCAACTCATAGTTCTAGTTGTACATTATAATGTACCATGGAAATTCGGAATCCAACGACTACAAAGCGGAATATGTGTCGTGTCATCAGTAGTTCTTTAGATATATTTATTGTGCAATATTAAATAAATATCCCAATGTATCTTAATGGTCGATGAAAAGTTAAATTGGATGGCTATTAATATCCGATGAAAATCAAAGGTTAAACGTTGTGTTGTGATAACTTGACCCCCAGGAGCATTTATGGCAATTTGAAAAAAAGTATCAGTGTTTAAAATAAGCTAGTAGTGGACAGATGTTTGACATCCGTGAATGAGATTACATGAGTGTTTGTTGTATCACTCTATCATACGTGAAGGACATCTCAACTGGTCATTCGAAACTCTGCAAACATACACACTTTCCGTCCACATACATCACCAGATTGCCTGTGTTTTGTGAGCAGTGGTGATTTTTAAATTCTGTCAGCTGTATTTTTTTGAGGATGTATAACTTCAAGCATATTATTATCTTGTTTTATTGAATCTACAGATGGAATATAATTAATCCTGCATGTTGACATATATTTTTCGTTAGAGTCCAGCCCGTACACCTCTACCTAGTTTCACACTGGCGCTACTGTGATTTAAAACGTATGAAAGCGCAAGACAAAGTATAATAGGGTATCTTGGAATAATTAGATGATTCAGTAGAACTGGCAAAGACAAAAGAGTTCCCCATCAGCTACAAATGCGCCCTGTAAAAGATTCCTGAAGATTGAGATAGATGTATCTGTAATTTTGTATAATCAAAAAAGCAATGAAAATTAGTTTAAGCTTTCTATCGATCATATTATGTTAACATAATAGAATATTTGACATTATTTTGTGTACAAGTTTTCTCATACATGTATGTATATAAAACACAGTCCCGCTATATTTCTTTGTATATGGATATTTGTTATTAACCCTTTAACCGCCGGTGCCGCATATATTCGGGTTTTCATTTTTTATTAGCACAATAATTACCACCTTTTAAATATGGTAAAGATAAAATGTGACATCAACAAGCAAGATTTGAAAAGAGTTGACCTCCATTTTGTAAAATCTGAATAATTTTCACTCACTTGAAGTTGTGGATCGCGTCAGCGAGACACAACTTCAAGTGGGTGAAAATTCAAATTGAATAATTTGGCGGGTTAACAAATAAAAAGTTTGGGTTAAAATTGTAAACTTGGCCAATGTCTGAAATGTAGCTTCGTTTAATATTAAAATCATGCTGTCAGATTCTTCGTTGTTTTATAAAGATAGCTTTTTTCGTATAGCAGTATATATTATATTACACAATAAAGAACATGAAAACCCTATTTTTGCTCAGAGTATATTGGCTGATAAGAGTATACACAGTATATTTGAAGTATAAATGACTGACGGGATGCAGGTAGACATGGCAAATCAATAATAATTATGGATTAATAGAAGCTAGGATTTGAGGGTATTTAAAATATACAATAAGACAATGGGGACGGTTCATTTGTTACATAAGTAATGTTTGTCATTGTTTTATAATATTAATTGTTTTGTTAATAAAACTAGCGGTGTTTGGGTGCTCCCCATAATATTATCGATCATTTTTGTTGATGAAATATGCGTTGAATTAAAGGAACGCTCATATACAAAGGAAATATTCAAATACTGAATTGAAAGGTTAATGAATCCCATCGAGCAGCAAAGCCTAACAATAATTGTTCTCACCTTACAAGGAGCATACATAGCAGTCTGTGTGACCGGTATCTTCAGTCCTGTGTCCATGGTAACCTCTGAATGTGACCACCTGTGCCTCTGAGCTCCGTTCTACTGAAGATTTAGGCGCTTTACGAGTTTTCTAATTGATTGATCGATTAATCAACAGTATTTTTGTTTATTTTCTGATACTGTTTTTTGCAAATATGGACAAAATTTCCAGTTCAGATGTCTATTTTTCCAAAAATATAACCATGGTGTTACAATTATTATGGCTGATCAGCAGATAGACTTCACCTGATTGTAGAGTGGTGGTCACTTCTACCAAGTGGCCATAGGATGGTGAACACCTCTCTGTAACGTCAAGGGATACTTATTAAACAGATGACCACCATTAAAATAGAGTACTTATTGCTTCTCTGACCACTGTCACGTGATATACAGGTCATGTGATCCAGTACTTGTTACAAGTATCTCATTCAGTGCAACTAGGTGGCATACACATGAGCAGCTCTGATGTCATTGATTTTGTTTGAGTGTTTGTTGTAATCGCTAGGTGGTGTATCACAATGGGGGTACTATCAACATTGATAACATTACTGACTTTAGCTTATGTTTTATAAATCAATGTCAGAAATTGAATAATTTTTGTAAAATAGCAGAAAAACCTGGATGATAAATAAAGAGTTATGAAATAATAATTTAGTACGTTGTCTCAAGTGAAGTGAAGTGTAGCTGTAGAGTTTGGTGATGTGCAGAGCAAGGCTGACCTGTATGATGTTATCTCTGGATGTGGTGTTATCTAGAAAGCTGATGTCAGTACTCTCCACGCCTGTCGTAAATAAGACATAATATTATATCAACCTATGTCAGGCAAGCAGATAACTACCTAATTAGGATTGTCTTAGTTAATCTGACATATTATTTGTGTAATGATTATGATATAACTAATAAGTTTATTGTCGATGGTAGACAAGGTTAATAATAGACAGGTCAGCAAAACTGGCAGTTTCAAACCAAAGTATAGAGTGATAATCGTTGATTTAAATGTTATACGTTATACAGCTGATTTAGAAATAAGCATTTGTGTACTTCAATATGCTCTAGCTGCCGTATATTAGGATGAGAAGCACACATTTTGCTCATCATACACTTGTCAAATGCACGGTGTCCTTTAAATTGCAGATGGCATACACTTGTGTACGATGTCTTGGATGAGTGTATCTATCATGCAACATGAGCCATAATACATAGACTGTACACTTATAGACGAGTGCCAGGAGTGTATGTCTCTTACATCGCCTTCACGCACTTCTACGATGTCCTCAGAGGAAGCGGTGTACCCTTGTTGTGGGTGTTCGATCTGAAGAAGATGTCTTCTATCTACGATAGGTTGGACCAGTGTAACACTTGGCGATGGGATTGTTTCTTTGAGTGTAGTTACCAGCTCACTTCACCTGTGTGTAGTGTCACACTTGGCTTCTCACACTGGACAATACCACAACTCTCCACCTACGAGGGTTCATGAGAGTGTTACAGTTATTCAGAAATAAAGTGTCGCACTCACTCCCACAGCTTAGCGTTTAGTGGTTGTCTCTTTGCTTCTACGATGACCCATAAGGGTGTCACACTTGGCGTGGAATGCCGGACAATACGGGTACTCTTGACGGACGATTGCTCGTGAGGGTGGTACTCGTTTCCCGCTCTGACTACGGCTTGTCCTGCCCTGTAATACGATGGCCGTCTGTGGTGTGCTCTTATGTAGCGAGAGAGGTGTGCCTCTTAGGCTTTGAACTGGTCAGTGAGGGTGTGCCTCTTGTGTCACGATGGCCTGCTGCTTGTGTCACGATGGCTTACAGTGCTTCTAACCGTGTGGCTCTGTCTGGCTGGGCTAGACTGGAATAAAGTGCCACAGAAAGTGTGCCGCTCTCCACAAAAGCATGTAGAGGGGAGAAGAGAAGAGCGCGCTTTCTGGGCACTTATAACGCCCTCCCTATTCCATCCCTTTTCGATCCCTGTCCCGTCCCTTCCCCTGCCCTTCTCTCGTCCCTCCACTTCCCAACTTATTTATCATACATTATGAGAGGGGAATATTATAAGTTATGTAATGCAAAGACAAAGAGAGGTAACTGCTTAGCTAAAACGTAAGTAGATTACTTTAGCAGCTCTGTAGGGCTAACATACTTTGGCATAACAGACACCATGAAGTCCGAAAGCCATTGGACCAATGCTGGGTGAATTTTAGTGGCCCGTCAATATGACAAAAAACTCAAGCAGTCTTTCTTAAAACCGCAATACATAATAATGCATCGAAAAAAAAATCTTTCTAAAATAAATGAATACACTTCAAATTGGAGTAAAATGTTTATTTTCAAAATGACCATATATGTAATACATATAATAATATTACAGCACAGTGAAGAATAGTACGTACAATTGTTGTCTTGTCCATGTGGAAGTAAGTATCTTGATTTCATCGTTGAACTTGTCAGAGTAGTTCATATTAAAATGGATGCAGTCTACTACGCAGTAGAGGTTTCAAAGAGGTGAAAGAATACAATGTATGGTATTATTCTAATATAAATATAAATTCACGTCAATTCAATTCTTATTAGATTGGCAACACCTGAGTAAATTGCTGCATTTTTCACGTGAAAAGTAAGTTATATACTTTGTCAAATAATATTTTGTGTTCACGTTTTCCTTTTTGATAAAGAGTCATGGTGGAGAAAGAGTCCTCTAATCCTCGAACTTCCATGGACGTATAATCACACTTTATTCCGACAATAGATGATCACAATTCATCCCTATTTAAACGCTAAAAGTTAAAAAAGGTCATGTCCGGGCGTTCGAAGCTGGAAATTGCGTGAGCAATTTCAGCTTCGAATTCCCGGAAATGAGAGACGTTAGATGTCAAGGGGTTAAAATAGAGGCGGCTGTCTGCAGGGCTGGCGGGGTGACCGGTTGACCGGCCCGGTCCGGTCACATTTATCGCCTGGCTTCCGTGATATTGGCGGGAGCGCCCCCTCGCGCCGCAGGATTGAACAGCAATGCAAAGAGAAGCATATGGAGCCCCGTGAGTACCGGTGATAAAAGCTGCGCGCGCACCGTGTGAGTACCGGAACCGCCACAAACGCGGAATCGCAGAAAACGCACGGGTCGCGAACGATGGGAAAACACAAGGGTTTAAAATAATTTGAGAGCGAAAACGCTGCATGTTAAACCATCACGGTTTTGCGGGGGATTTTGCGGGGGATTCCTTGAAATGACGTCACTTTAGGGTTTAACCGCTGTACATTGTTTACTAGATGAGGACTGGAGACATCTCAGCAAACACGAAACTCCAAATCAATGCTGGAGTAATGCTGGGCCAGCGTCTGAGACGCTGTCCCAGCATTACTCCAGCATTGCTTTAGCGCCTCATGCTGGCTGGGATGGAGGGGGTGTGCCCGGTGACTGGATTGGCCGGCGCGTCCAGTTAGTGGATTACCCGCGGGCTGAGCTGACAGACGGATTGGATTTGTGTTTGGGATCTAGGCGGCATGAAGTGGGGCACACAAGTGGTTGATAACGGGATAAATGGGAGGGATTGCGAGCGAAGCGAGGGGGGAGGGGTGGATGGTTGTCTGCAATGTTCCAAAGTAACACTTAAATATGTTACTCACTTATTTCTGTTTTAATCCACGACTGCTCTGTCCTGTGGATCCTCCCCTTCCTCATGAATATCATAATAAAATCTTCTTAATTCATTATTAGGATATGGTCAGTTTAAAATGAATGGCCTACTTTTAACTCGATTATGGACTCAACATTGGGTATGGAGAAAATAGTGATTGATTTGAATATAAATGCTACTAAATAACTATGTCTTTTAGTGCTGTTAAAATTCATTTTACGAGCCTTTTTTATTAGGTGGCCAAAAACTCCGACAGACCAACCGATCGACGACCGATAAAACCGACTGATCAGTTTATCCCACTGTGTCCAGCAAAATATCTAGGATACAATGGATCTGATTCGACCCTACGAACTGATGAACAAATGATCAGCTATAACGGACACATCTACCGATCGACCAACCGAATCACTCACTCACTCACTCACTCACTCACTCACTCACTCACTCACTCACTCACTCACTCACTCACTCACTCACTCACTCACTCACTCACTCACTCACTCACTCACTCACTCACTCACTCACTCACTCACTCACTCACTCACTCACTCACTCACTCACTCACTCACTCACTCACTCACTCACTCACTCACTCACTCACTCACTCACTCACTCACTCACTCACTCACTCACTCACTCACTCACTCACTCACTCACTCACTCACTCACTCACTCACTCACTCACTCACTCACTCACTCACTCACTCACTCACTCACTCACTCACTCACTCACTCACTCACTCACTCACTCACTCACTCACTCACTCACTCACTCACTCACTCACTCACTCACTCACTCACTCACCCACCCATCTACCCATGCACGTGTTTGGCTGCGGGTCCTTATCACTATTTAAAGTGTACATCACAAAACCTTTAGAATATCACGTAATCTCTAGACATAATTCAACAGAAAAGTTGACAAATCGAGTGTTTCTCTAAACACAGCACTACACACGTGTGCTCGATCATATCATCACTGATGAAATTTGCATCCACTCTAAAGCAATAGACATAACGTCTGCAGCAATTCGTGTCTTGTGGTGGAATCAAAGTAGAGAATGATATTCAAGTTGAAAACTTCTTAAACAGTGTTAACTAATTTAAAAAAATAGACTCATGACATGAATATGATCATACATACATTTACAACTCCATTTAAATTTATTTTTTAATTTGACAGATTGATGCGTCATCTTTACCTGTCACTAATTTCATGAGAGTTGATCGTCCATATGTGTCTGGATGATTAGCGGACTCGATCCTAACTACATGGTGAGTGGTAATTCACATGTCTATTATGCTGCATCGTACTTGATCCTGACTGTTCAGTGTCCTAGAGGATTAACACTTGCTCTGCTCAATTCGAATTGTTTTTTCACTCCTTTGAAGCTGGAATTGTTAAAACAATTCCCGACCATAAAATATTACCATGTATGAAAAACAACATAAATTATTCAAAGCTGAATTATTAGGGAGGACATTTTACGAGCTAGTTCACCAGTTTCTCGGGTAGGTCTATATTGATTTTCAACTAGATAGAAAACCTACATGGACAGGCCTAGCGTGACAGGGGTTAATCCTATCATCCCTGAGGGGCCTCTTCAGGAACCTGTCACCAGCCAGTACAGAGGAAAACTCAATATGCAGGCTGAGATGTTCTCCACTTCAAATTCATTATTTAACCCTTTAACCGCCGGTGCCGCATATATTCGGGTTTTTATTTTTTATTAGCACATTAAGTACCATGTTTTAAACATGTTAATGATAAAATGTGATATCAATCAGCAATATTTGAACACAGTTGACCTTCATATTGTCAAATCTGAATGATTTTCATTCACTTGAAGTTGTGGATCGTGTTAGCGAGGCACAACTTCAAGCGAGTGAAAATTCAAATTGAATAATTTGGCGGTTAAAGGGTTGATAACAGGAACATGATAAAGCCATGAAAACTTTTGTTTGGGCTGTATTTTTTTATTTATTTGTATTTTTCACATAAATGTACATCTATCAAAATTTTGTACGTCGCTATAATAGCCCTGGGTACAAAAGGATGACCTAGATATTATAAGTTGACTCCTAAATTCACCGCATGGCATATTTTAAATAAAATTAGCTCAATATATAATTTCACAGTCCAACAAAATAAGGACGCACTTAGCTTTCGTTTGATATAATATCAGAGTGAGATGAACTTTACATTTTATGGATCAATGAAGTGTGTAACATATTTCAGCAAACATATATGCTGCATGTATGTCGATCTAACAGCTTTGAAAATACCATCAAAAGACGAGATGGTGTAAATAATTATTTTTATATTTTGTACTTTCGAGTTAGAAAGTTAACAATTTATTTATTACTGTAGTAAATGAAATTAAATGAATGGGGTTTTAGGTCACCTTTGGCCACATATAGGCTAAACTGGGCCATGCAGTGCCAGGCAAAGCTGGGATATACATGATTAGTACCATATAATAAACATGTAATTTCTCTCCAATTTATTTATACACACAATAAATATTTAATATAATTTGTTGGGAAGCAAACAACTATTATGTAGTCATTCAGTTACAGGTTAATTAAAACATATTCATGATATTAGATTAAGGTGCACACATTTCTAAGTATATTAGCAGAAGAAATATTCAGCAACTTGTGTAGCTTCAATGGTTTAATAGCAGTTTGGACGAGTAGCATAGCCGTCTACCCATTTCCATTATTATTAAATGACTTGGTCTGACAAATTACAAGCTAATTACCGCTCGTCATTTAGACGGAAGCACACTACTTCATCGTAGGTTATACACGGACCTCTTCAAATCCAACTAATAATCATTTATATAATTAATATTATAAGTGAATACAACTTGAAAGTGCTGAAGATTCCCCCACTTGATGCACAGTGGATAAAAATTATACACGTATTAATACTTTTAATTGCAGATATAAAATGTGAAAATTGTTGATGAAGCAAACACTCTTCCTTCAAAAAAACATACCAACTTGATATTCATATAATGAAACGACTGTGGACGCAATTGTCCCTGAAGAATAGGTTAAAAATCACTGAAATCTTGATTAGCACTTGTAGATATGACCACAGGGGGAGAACCAGTCTACACTCCACTCCACTCCAATGGTGGATTAGTGTTGGGCCAGCGTCGCAGACGATGGCCCAACACTAATCCACCATTGGATGTCTCGTTGGTTACCCCCCCCCCCCTTCCATGATCCTATTTCTTCTGGTTCTGCAGGCGTTCAGCATTGTGTGGCAATTTGCCGAGCACACAGAGTGTATTTATTGACAAGCTGACGCCCCGTCTCCTTACGTTACCCGTGCTCCGCGTACGGATCGATACCATCCGTGGAGGGAAGGCTGGATCCCCGCAACGACTCCTCCGACAATACCACAATCATATCTTTATCTCCTGTTCACGGCTCAAGTGTTATTTAAATACTCATTTTATACTTTCCATTAGCGAGTCGTAACGCGATCCGGCGCACAACAAGTCAGGCCGCAGACAGCCGCGTATCGACCTGCGCTGCGACAATGCCGTGCAAAGGCAAACAGCAGTAACGGCTTACTTTTCAAGTAAGCCGTTACTGCTGTTTGATTTTACATTTGCTAGCAGGCAGATAGCAGTATCTGTCCACTTTTCGAGTTAGCAGCTACAGATATAACGGGTTACTTTTCGAGTTATCAGTTACAGATGTAACTAGTTACTTTTCGTGTAAGCAGTTATTTCTGTTCGTCCTTACATTGCAGGGGAAGTAGCAGACATCATTGTCTTACAAACGCAAAGGGCATCAGCTGCTTACTATTCAAGTAAGCTGTTACTTCTGTTCATATTTGCCCGACAAGAACACCACCCGTGTGATAGCACCAAGAAACAGAGGGATTCTGTCAGTGGTGCATCAACCTGTAAATCAGTAAATCAATGATCCCACTGCTGTCCACGAAATAAAACTAGTTGATGCATCGTCAGGTTAACCCTTTCAGTGCGGGGACCGACTCTAGACTTAAATGACGTCTATTAATGTTAGATTCTAAGACATTTATGATGATTTCAATTTAAATGAGCCCTTAACCCTTTAACCGCCGGTGCCGCATATCTTCGGGTTTTCATTTTTTGTTAGCACATTAAGTACCACCTTTTAAACACGTGAAAGATAAAATGTGACATCAATCAGCAATATTTGAGAACAGTTGACCTCCATTTTGTCAAATCTGAATAATTTTCACTCACTTGAAGTTGTGGATCGCGTCAGCGAGACACAACTTCAAGTGGGTGAAAATTCGGATTGAATAATTTGGCGGTTAAAGGGTTAAATAAATCTTCATGGTCTATACAATAATATTTCAGCGTTGTATAGGGGTCAATTAAATGATAAGGCTTATTGTTTTATCCATACTGAAGCTAAATTTATAATAGTGATATTTAATTTGTATCCGATTTCAGTAAACCTGTAGATCAGTCATCGGCAAATGCAGTCACCAATCGTAATATTAGTTTGCATTATCTTCTACTCTTTCACAATTTTTGTTTGAATCTTTGTGGTATATATAAGAATGGAAAACTATTCCTCATAAATAGATCTCATAATTATACTTATTTGGAACTTTGTATTATACATCAAACATAGTTTTCGTATAGGTACACAGCGTTGATACACCATTAAGAGTGTTGCCATGATCTGATGATCTTGACGAAATGGCATTGCATACACGTATGAATTTAAAATCTAAGCTGTTCCAAGGAGCTGTGTGGCTGACATGGACCCATTGATACAATGATTAGTGGCAAGAGTACGTAACATGTTATGTATTCTTGATAGTATAATAATAGGGTATGCTATGTCAACAGAATAAATCGTTACAGTTACAAACAAATACCTCTACAAATAACTTTGTGCCTGCAACTAGCAATGAAATGGGTATCAAAACCAGTCACAAATTCACAACGTGCTATAAACACAACTCTAAGCCAAGAAGTAGTCTTACAACAAACAATAAAATTATTATTTAGTGAGACCATTGCAGTACATGTGCTATACCGTACATTGTACATTGAATATGGCGATTTTAAGGGAACCTAGCCCCTATTTATTTAAAAACCAGAAACAGCTCTGTGCCGTTGCGTGTAGTAGAATCGGTTCATTGACAGACATAGCTATAGTTTTTGGTCATTTCGTGGTAGGCCATTTATTAGCAAGCTTCCATCAAACAAACCTATATGACTCATCCCACTGAATGGATGACTCAAGATAAAAAAATTATGGCGCAATTCTAATTCGGATTCACTCATTGAGAGTGGGATAAAATAGTAAATTTGTTAAATCACCACCTCAAACTCAGTTGTGTTTTAATGTTGCTCCAACGTCTGTGGCGCTGGCCCAACAATAAAACACCATTGAGTTAACGCATGTGTTCGGTAGCGCACCTTGCAGTCGGTCGGCGTTTCTGCCCGCAGCGCTTTTGTGACAGTGCACTCGTCGCTCCGCCTGGTGAAGTAGTTGTCGTCTGTTCGCCAAGTGGCCATCACTCAGGGACGAGTATTTATGAATATTCATCGCCTCGCCATCACTTCTAAAACCACTCTGTCCGAGTCAATACTTCACGGCCGCTCCCTGGAATCCGGAGCATCGTAATCACCCCCTCCCATCCAGAACGGACCATCTCTACCGATGTATGTTATAACAAAAAAGTCATATAACAGAATATGCATATAATATAATAGTCATAGCAGAATAGTCATTGAATCCATAAAATGCATCCATGGAGTCCCCCGGGGGATACAATGAAAACTGTCTGTGCGATTACTTCACCACACAGACATTATCAAGGAGGTATATTTACATGTCACAGAAATATCAACAACAAAATAGTCATATAACAGAATAGGCATATAACATAATAGTCATAGCAGAATAGTCATTGAATCCATAAAATGCATCCATGGAGTCCCCCGGGGGATACAATGAAAACTGTCTGGGCGATTACTTCACCACACAGACATTATCAAGGAGGTATATTTACATGTCACAGAAATATCAACAACAAAATAGTCATATAACAGAATAGGCATATAACATAATAGTCATAGCAGAATAGTCATTGAATCCATAAAATGCATCCATGGAGTCCCCCGGGGGATACAATGAAAACTGTCTGGGCGATTACTTCACCACACAGACATTATCAAGGAGGTATATTTACATGTCACAGAAATATCAACAACAAAAAAGTCATATAACAGAATAGGCATATAACATAATAGTCATAGCAGAATAGTCATTGAATCCATAAAATGCATCCATGGAGTCCCCCGGGGGATACAATAAAAACTGTCTGGGCGATTACTTCACCACACAGACATTATCAAGGAGGTATATTTACATGTCACATAAATATCATCAACAAAAAAGTCATTTTCGGAAACAAAGGTCTTCGTCCGCTATGTCACCCGACGTCCAGTAAAAACCTCCCACGGGTTCACATATGACACCGCGTGACGCATATAGATTAATGTCAGTATCAAAATTAATGTGAGTTCAATAACATATCTACAATGCCCCCAAAAAAAGTCCCAGGCCAGAAAAATTCAGAATTTTTTTTTATTAGCCTTTTTGTGAGGTTACCCTAAAATGACTAAATGATGGTTATTAAAAAAATGTTAATCATTAAAAACATATATATATACCGAGCGCCATTTTGAAAAATAGCTATAAAACGGTCATCTGAAATTTTACATCTTGAGGGAATTTTGAGGGGTCATTCTGGATACAATATTAAATTAGAAAATGCAAAAATTCCTTCTGTTGCATTTTTTTCCACCTCAAATCATAAATGCCCTGGACTATTTACTACTTTTTTTTTTTTTTTAGATAATTTAATATGAGATTGAAAATATGTACCATGTACATGTATGTAGTCCACTCATGTCCAATTGTAAGAGGCTGTCAGCTCGGATAAACATCTTTTTGCACTTTAGTGCACGCATATTTTGGGTTAGGTGTTATTACCTTTATTATTTGTGTAACTTTTCCTACCAGTATGCGATAACAAGTGGAGTTTTAGCATGTCTATGCCAGCCGGGTGCACCAAGTGGCAAGTGAATCAGCACTATATATTTTTTAATTTTGTCCTAAAGATATCAATATGGCAAAACCATCTACATCATTTAGGCACATCCACATTACAATTATTTTATTTTAGACTCAATTGATCCGCCATACGAAAAGGGCGATGATATTATATGCATACGGCATCGTTTGGAAGGCGGGATGGGCTCATCTCAGCACAAGTCTGAGCCTTTAGGCGAGGGCCTGATGTGGTGACGAGCCCATCTCGCCTTCCCAACGATGCCGTATGCATATAATCTCACTGCCCTTTTCGTATTGCGAATATCTATCTCAAGCGGCAAAATCGAACTGCGCAGTGAAGCAAGCGGATAGAAGTGAGTGCGAGATTATGGGCTGATCTCACCATACGTCTTGTAGTGAAAGCCAAACAGTATGAGTGCGAGAACTGATTAGATAGCTGTGCTCTTGCTGTTTCATTAACTGAAATAATTTTTGAAAAATCTTTAGTACTTTTTGTTTTATGATATTTCTGATTTTCCCAATTTTGTGATGTAATCATTAAAATTACATTTTTGATGAAGTTATAAGAAACTGTAAGAAAGAAATGCCGGGATGTACCATCTGGCATGGCGGGTCATAGATATGATGTTGGTGTTAAAAATGGTTAATATCAATCATAGTCCTATCTTGCTGACTTTTCAAAATATGACGTAATACATGTTAAACCTTTTTATGTTCGTTAGGCAGCCATTGTAGACTTGTCTAAAAGTTGATGCAGCCAAACAGCAGGTGGATTGCAAGAAGGCACTACGAATTAACGCACATACACACAAACTATTTGACGACCATGCATCTTGAAAAATGACTGACCAATGGATAAATGCCCCCCCCCCCCTAGTATACAAATACAACATAATCTAATAATACAACAGTCGAACCAAGTCTAGTATCTCACCCCTATAACCGATGAAAGTGTCTAATCCCATCACATGACGAGATAAGCTAATCACTGTGTCATTCAGTTGTTATTTAAATTAGGGGAGTATTATAATACATATAGCCGAATATTCCTCCTAGTAAATACAAAACATTTGTATAACATTTATACAACGTCGGCCCAACGTCTTCAACGTTGGCCCAACATTGTATACTGTTATACAAATGTTTTGTGTTTACTGGGCTGTATTTGAGCCTTCTCAGGTTTCTAGCCGTGTTTTCACGGCGAAGCTTTCAGAATCACTTTCGCAAGATGTAACAACGTGATCCCGGTGGTGACGTCCGCGTGACATCACGGTTATCACTGACGTCACAAAGGCGACATATGCCTGGCTTTATTTTGCCTGGCTCGTCAAACAAAGAGGACGTTTATATCGCCGGTGGCATATGGGGGCGAGGGCGCGTGCAAACAGTGGCAGGATGGGACACCCCCACCCCGTATCCCCGCCCGCCGTCCTCCTCCGCCGCCGCCGCCCCCCCGAGCACACAGTCCGCGTGCCGCACCACCGACAGCCCGTCATTAAGTGAGCTGTCTGCTAGCTTTAATTAAACCATTTTATTTTATTGTCACATCAATTAAGTGGCTGTCCATGACATGAACGAGATTTAGAGATGACACAGTGGGCTCTGCTCTCACTCTTTATGTCCCAGAGTAATTGTACATTATCACTGGGTGATGTTCATTATGAATGATATTGCAATGTTACTATACTATCAGCAGAAGAATCTAGAAACACATAGATTGAAAATCTAAATATTCTGTAGAACATAACAACGTAAACCGCTAACAGCACAACAACTAGGCACCGACAAATTAGACAATACTATAGTCATGAAATGCAAAAAGAGATGCTTATCTCAATGTCCATTATTTGGAATGTTAGTAGCCTAGATATCTGAATCAGATCCATAGACGAAGGGCCCAAAAGCCAAAAGTAAATTTGCCGCAATGCTATCTGTCTTAGTCCCACGGGGCTTTTTAAGCCTCCCGATGCTTTCGCAATGAACAAATCTGGCCATCGCCAGAGCAGCGCCACCATGCGTCAGTTATTCGCAAAATGATCAGCGACGTATACGCGAGTAACCGCCATGCTTTGCCAAGGCACCGGGACATCGTTAAACACTTCTTTCCGATGTTTCTTCGCCAAGAACCATCGATGATATATTGTCAAACAGCGCTGAGCAGCGCACAACAGTCGGCGAACATTCGGTGTGATACACCAAGGGTAAAAATTCGCAGACACATCGGCGATGCTCACAACGTGCTCGTGTAAACATCGGTGATGTTTGTTCGCTGTGATAATATCGCCGATGATGTGGGTGATACATCACCGACGCTCGCTGCTGTTCCCGAACTGCTCTGCGAAGCATCGGTGATGCTATGACGATGTTTCGCTGAGCGTTTTCTATTTTTTCTCTTTGCCCAGTAATACAAATACAGAAGAAAAATGATCTCTTCTTCGTCCATGATCTCATTCACTTTTTATATGCTCTCCACAAGGTACTATATATACCTCGTCAAGACATCACCATTACGCTCCCGACGTATCCCCGATATTCGCCTGTCGCACGCCGAAGGACAACCGATCATCGCCGATTCTCAAAATATATCGTTAACTGTTAGCCGATGTATCGCAGATTAATCCCCGAATCTTTTTCCTATGCATAACCGATTATTCGGCCGAATTTTCGGCGATATTTCCCCGAATATTCTTCGAAGATTAGTCAATGGACATCGCGTGTGTGTTTTCTCGTGGGACCACACGTTCGATTTCGTCACCGTTCGCCACCATGAGTACACGTCTTTTTTTGTCAGTTTATCTCAAGATATTTTGGCTCTCGTGAGACCATATCATTAATGCTAGAACAACGTCGTATGTGTCTTTATGGTGTCCTTATCGTGTACAAGACGTTGACCCAACGTCTGCTCAATGTTGTTTCACCGTCTACAACGCTGGACCAACATGAAACAACGTTGGTTCAACGTCTGGTATTTGCCATGCTTACACCGAGTATAATGTGGCATTGTATCAACGTCAAATTCACAGCCCTCCTACGTGCTAATTGGATGAGCGATGGAGTTAACAGAGATAACTACATGGATGAGCACACTGGTATATAGGGACATGATTGTGCTTAATTTGGTCCTGCTATGGGATGAAAGGGTGCCAGGAAAACGTTGCCTAGAGACAGAACGTGCATATTGAACACAATAATTGCGGACGCAATAAATAAATTGCAAGGTCTAACCGAACATTGGCCCACAGGGGCCTTCAGCGACCGACACTGGACCAAGATTGAAATAGCGTCGGGCGCTATCAAAAGTCAAAATCATCTCGTCTCGGTTGACCCGTGCTTCAGATTGAACGTATAAACACATACTTAACTCAAATGAGAGGAACTTACCAAAATACAGATATTTACAAATGTGACTTTGTAGTTCAAACCTGGCGTACAAAAAAACCAAAATGCAATGCCTTTCTGCATTCTATAAACAGGTGAATATTTCAACGTTTTGAAGACCAAATATGTCTAGTGTTTTGTATATGCATATTTATATGCATATTAATGAAAAGGGACATGTATCATTTTCAAGCTAAGAATATGATTATGCATGTTTATTTCCGGAAGTTTAGAGTATATGAATGTGTACACGCGATGTGTTTGTGTTTGACTATGACTACGACATCCACCTAGCGATTACATGAGATATCCTCTATATGGTACAATTATCTCACACAGCCTTAGTTTTCCCCTTTTATCCACTACTGAGTTCATCTTTAGGAGTAACTGATCACTTGAAAGTAAGCACTTTACTGTAAGCCCTATTGGTTTTAGGGCAGAGCAGGCGGTGATTAGACAATGACCCCACAAACCAGTCAGTTTACCTCCCAAACGAGAGGTTGATAAATATAATAGTATCATCCTTAACTTTAGTTTTACCACTATAATGGTATGTGTGGATCGTAGCCGGTGATATTATATTTCCCATGCCCAGATGTGATTCACTGTGTGCAAAAGGAAAACTGATTGGTGAACATGGCGAACCTTATCCATGAATCATCAAAGATGGCCGACCTGGTCACTAAAAAGTAAACAACAGGTCGCCCACGTGGTCTGATATTGTTTGATGGATCATCTGGCGCTTCTAAGGATCCCTGATGTGACTGAAAGTGTCCTAAATTGAATCTTGATAACACTGCTCCACAAAAAACCTTTTGGTTTGAAGTCCTCAACTTCACTCCTACTTTGTCAACACACAGGCGCCCGCTTGGGTGACCTTCAGGTGACTTTCCGTGACCTTGACACTGCAGTCCGAGTAACTGGATATACCCTACAACCGAGCTATGCACGTGCACGGGCAATGCGAGAGATATCAAAATTAAACATTTGTGTTGCCCACTAATTAATTAAATCCAAGTGCGTGACTTAATGCTGAATGACATATCGGTATACTTTTATCAACGCACATTCACTCGTTGTCAGGGATTTTTTTATTTTTATTTCAAATGTCCAATTCTAGATGTATGCATTTATACGTCGCTTTCCACTAACGGCCTACTTTTCAAAAAGGCCTGTAAGCAGTTACTGTTGTTTGCCTTTGTATCGCGGTAGGGACTGGTCCAGACAATAGGGGATTCCCCTCCTCGTCTATACGTGGCAGGATCACTCAGGTGGCGGACCACAGGTAAACACAGGTGTCATCCCCCAAAATAATCCGGATCGTGTGACACACAGTCATGATCCTTACAAGTACGACGCGTCTACTACCCAACGGCTGTTCAATGCTGGGCCAGCGTCGCATCGTTGTGTTAGATTAGTAAACTAACTGTGCTGATTTCCTGACGATTTGATGCTTGAAATGTTGTATGGTAGGAACAGATTTAGCACCACAAGATATCACAGCAAACGCAAAACATTTGTATAACATTTGCACAATGTTGGCCCAACGTCGGGCCAACGTTGTACAAATGTTATAGAAATGTTTTGTGTTTGCTAGGACTTAGCCAGTATTTTCTCATTTTTTATAAAGCATATTCCCAGCAAATATTTTGACCCAATGCCGTACATGATTCAGACGGTTAATACCACTGACCGCACACAGTCAGTTAACTAGTCCTATTGAGGAAGTAAACAAGCGGGGCACTTTAAAAGAGTGCACCCAGCCAGGTCGATAAGTCACATTGTCCAGTGATACATTACATCTCCTGCAACAGATCCCATTGCGCATGCGCGCGTGCCCCCGTCTATCACCGGAGGTACAAGTGCGCAGGCTCGCGGCGTCTCCGTGGTAACACGATAAAAAACATCTGATATAGTTTACAGGTAAATACGGAGCGATATAATAATAATACAGCTCACGAGGACAGTCGTGCCGCCGCGCGGCACCTCGGGAAATGCGGATTGTGGCACCGGAAGTCGCACGACTGGCGGCGAATGGAGGTATCACCTGTTAGTCTGCTTCTAATCAACAGGGGGAGTAGCATGAGCCTTCCAGCAAACAGGAGACATTCAACCAATGTTGGTTCAATGCTGGCCCACCGTCAACGACGCTGGTCCAACATTGAACCAGCATTGGGTGAATGTCTTGTGTTTGTTGGGTCAGATTCTGGTTTAAAGTTGGACCAAGTTGAATGGTTTAATGCCGAGCTAAAGCAACCAGGTGTGTTTGGTTATATCTGTTGATCCCCATTATGTAATCTAGTCCACTTTCCTATCAGATTTGTCAATTATTATATAACAACTATTCTATTGGCCATTAATTAGCACGGAAATAATATGAATATTAACTATGTAAATGTATTTCTACCTCGTTTGTCCGTGGGGTTGGGATCAATAATTATCATTTTGTGTTAGAAATTGAAACATTTTAAATCAGTGACGAGAGTTTTCAACCAGATTATAATACTTTATAATTATTTAGATCATGGGCATTGCCTAAATCACACAAACGTCAAATCGAAATGAAACCAATTTATGACAGGCGGAGGAGGGTGATGAATCAGCTAGTAGCATAATATCTATATTTTCGACGTCAATCATAACTATAGGCCTACTTCCTTTTGTTTACTTGAAAAGTAAGCGGTACTGCCTTCTGGCTTTGCACGGCTGCAAATTTAAAAGTGATTTTTGCAACCAGATTTTTCCCAGTTCATGTCGTTTCTCGCTGTCGTGATCCTCAACAACTTCAAAAGCATATCAATTTTAAATATATAACTCGACAGTTAAACGGTTAGAAGAACATCAATAGTAACAGTATAGTAACTGATTACTTTCAAGTGAGTAGTTGATCATGTTTGCCCTGAAGAAGGTCCGAGCTTTATAGGAAGGAACATGCATGAATGGGCAATGAAAGATATGACCGTAGATGTGACGCCTATATGTATTTGTATATACTTATAAAAACTCTTTAGACTTAAATTTATGGACATAGGCTAAATAATGCGTATCCCATTTATATAATTATTATTACATGTATGAGGTGAGTGGAGGTGGGCCCACTTTTGGGGAATCGTGCATGGTTGGGGAAGCATGTTCGCAGAATATTTGGAAAAGGTTTGACATTCTCAGGTAGTGTGAGAGAGTTCAACACTGATTTATCTGATAGTACGCAGAAGTGGATATTAAATTTCATTTTTTTTGTTGGATCCACAGAAACAATCACGTGACAGTCAGACAGAGGTACGTCCCGGCGGGAAATTAGCGCCGTCAAAAGCGCCGATTAGCGGCGTCTTGCCGACTTCCTGGCGTGTTTCCTGGGGGGGGGGGGGATACAATTCCTGACACGGTTCACGGAGCACACCGACCGGGATCGATGTCCACACAGTGGGGACGTGATGGACAAATAGGCGCACCCATTTACACGAGCTCCGGCCTCGATCGCCTCGGGACCAGAAACAATAAAGTCAGAGGTGTAACCATGTCTCCACTAGAGATGCGCTCACCTGCATGCGATTCACAAATAGTCCTCATATGTAATCTCATTTTTATTCACTTTGAGATGTGAATTGCTGTCTCAATTCCCATCTCAAAGTGAATAAAAATGTCCGTTTTTTATAAAAAATACCTATAGTTATAATATCTCCATACCATTTTTTATTCGATGAAAAATACTTTTATTTATAATAATTTTTATGCCACGTGGTGCTATATAAATGTAATGCAAATGTAAAAATATATTTTATATTATTTGCTTGAAAGCGTAGCAAATTAGCAATTTCCATCCACAGGGACACAATGCGGGATTGCGGGAGGACTTTAGGATGAGACAATTCACCCCGGGCTATTTAAATCCCCACGAGTTCCAGCCCCGTAAAGACACATACCATCCTGTATAAGAATAAACATAGCTAAAGTCTGATTTCCAGTCACCGCGAATCAAGATTCTTTCGTCCTGGGCACAAAATCTGGTCACTGAAAAAATTCTGCACCTATCACTGTGACGTGTACTTTTTCAGTCTCCATTTTTTTCAGGATCTGGTGTCCATAGGGTGTCAAATCAGGCATTCAACAACTAATGGCAAAAGCGTGAGTGTCAGAAAGAGAAACATATCTGACAACTTGATATTGATCTTCACTGGTCCACAAGGCTATTTACCTATAACTCACTGTCATCTCTCACACTCACTGAAATACAGGTTCAGTTGTCCCAATGCTGGTTGTATGTTGGGACAGCGTCGCAGATGCTGGCCCAACATTAAATCACAATTGGATAAACGATAGCTTCACACCTTTTCAGTCCCAAACTGAGTGCACATCGAATGAGCGCAATATTATTTGCAGAATTAATATATATTGTCAGTCATCTTCTGTAATAATATTAGACTAATCTGAATTTATTATTTACACATAGTGTCCAGTTTAATTTTAGTTACATGCTCAGCCTATCACACTTAATTATAGCTTTTTGTTATGTGGTGATGCCTGTGGCACTCATAAAATCATAATAACAATAGACATAATGGTGTTTATAGACTTTTTAATGCATTGGTTCAGACAGGGTGCTGCAGGGCAAAGTGATTCTGGTAGGACACAGATTATCGTGCAAAGGCAAAATACAGTAACTGTTTACTTGAAAGGTGGGCAGTTAATGGCATTTGCCTTCACGCGACATGGAGTCTGTCATCCAATCAAGATGATTCTGATGGTTACTTTATCAGCTAATTGCCTGTCAATAGTCCATATAAATGTTAAATACACATTCAAAATACGAGGCTATTAGAAACCCTCAACACAAAGGGGAGAACCTCCTAAGATACACAGGCAACATACGCAGATACTTCCTGTGTATATTACGTACAATACACGGTTTTAGATATGTTAGTGTTTTCAGAACACCTATTATACGAGCATTAAGATCACTCATGCATGGCAAGGATACAACATAATATATTTTAAATTATTTTTAAAATAAATAAAGTATAATATTTATTATTAAATTTCCTGAAACCCTCGTCGCACTTATACATCATTGTAAATTACGGAATATTTGGAATGAAATTAAATGAGCACAAACACATCACACAAAGCACATTCTTTAACTTTACTTCCACAGATCAGACTTGGATATTTTATAAAATGATGACATTTGTATTTGTTAAGAGAGGGTAATTGCAGCTCAGGAGAAGGGAAAGGATACTATGTACCTGGGTGTTATGAGGACGTCACCTATAGACTAATCTAAGATTTAAAGCATTAAACACGTGTAAAATAACATGTGAACGTTTTCCAGAATCCAAATACAACATTTTCAGACCAAGTCTAGTGTTCTACCCCTGACCAGTCGAAGAGTGGTTCAGGCTGACGAGCTCGGCCAATCACATGACGAGCTCGGCCAATCAACGCCGTCAGTCAGTTTGTATTTAAATCAAGGGGCAGAATACCAGACTAGGACCACATTTTTTATCGCTGAAATACGAGGTTTTCTAGATGTCATTTTCAGGGTTTATTGACCCCGTATGGAAAGTTAATCGTTGATATCAGTTACATCGTCGTCTTGTTGTTAAAGACTCGTATATCAGCATTGTAACTGGACATTTATATTACAATGTTACATACATATAGTATTTATTGTTTGATATGTATGAACAGATACGATCTATTATCAATGTGTGGTTATGTACGAGGTTCAAACAACTCAAAAAGGTCCTGTTCAGTGGTCATTCAATAAACTAAGAACAGTGACCCACTCTCATGCATGTTTAGTTTATAGTTATTCACCAGGTGGTGCTTATCATGACTAACTTTGTAACCCGCGCGGTACCTTCTGGGTATAGGCCTACCCTTATTATTCTCACTTTTAGCATCCATGATATCTACTAATAAAACATGTTGTGAAACATCTTCCGGATACGTGAGTCTGGAATGAAAATCTAAAGCATAAACGTGATTCAAGAACGCTTATTTAGTTTTATGGAGGATGGAGAGTCTCCATTAACATTAGTCTTACCAAGGATAGTCTTACTGAATTCCCAGCTAGCATTCTTTGTTCATCCGAAGTTGAGCGTTTTACACCAAGGAGGTTTGTTTTAATGAAAAACTGTATTAGTTGGTTACCTGCATGAACATCTACTACGAACTATTTCATAAATTTGATTGGTATTTTACTTGGTTCGAAACGTGCTTGAAATGTATATAATTATGGTCTCAGCAGGCCAAGGGTTAATGGGCCCAACCCCCCCCCCCCTCCCTACGCTGATATATGGATATGTGATGGCAGCTCGACAGGTAAATGCACAACGTAAATACTCTCGGATTCGGATAATTTACACAAAAATGTTTGTCCCCAATCGGCCGGAATCTGTCGTCAATTCCCGACATGCCCCGCGCCGGAGAGAGGCGCTTTTAGCAGTGTTGATTTCCCGGCTTGCTTTGCGCGGACCGCCGTTTTGCCCCCAGGGTCCGCCGTTAGGTGGATGTCCTAACGGGTAGATCCATCCGCTACGCTTTCCGCGCACAGCGGAAGTGCCCGACTCACGCCTGCGTACTGACTGCCAGTCTGTTTCCGGTGCCATGGGCAAGCTGAACAAAGCTACGAGCGCTCCTGGCGAAAGCAAAACGGGAAAAACATGGCAGTGGGAGTTGATAACGAGTCTAAATTCGACTGAGATTGATTAGCTACTGTTTAAGTGTGAAACCTAGGCAACTCGTTGTTATGATTATAATGTTATCGCTCTGTAATTTGTGCACGCAAATTCACAAATTACAGCGCAATAAATATAAATTATGTAATTCTGTTTTATTTTTCAATATTTTTTGAGCAACTGCCATTATTTTATATCTTTATCACTGACAATTTACATTGCTGGTGAAATTATTATGTTTAATTGAATAATTCTAAACAGATAGTGCTGCTGAGGTAAAGTGTCGTGTATCTGCCACTCACTTAAGTGCCAGATAGGACACTCTATATTGGACACACCTTGGCTCCAAGCAGTAAAATACATGTGTGATGAGAGATCAATGCCCCTCATTTTGACTTCGATCTTTAAAAACAGCAAAATAATTGACATGTCTCCTGCTTGAATTCAACTGAATGTCTACCCGACGCCCAACATCAGCACAACATTAGGCCAACGCCTCGTGTTTGCGGGGTAGCACTGAAAACCATTATAAATTAAGATGACCAGTATGCAATGGTGTTTCTGTGCTAAATATAAGAGTCATAATTATGTGATCACGTCATCATGGCCATAGCTTTTCAACCCTCTTAATCTCAATCTCAAATGCAAGGCCGGCCTCCTATATAGTCTTGATAACGGCAGAAGCAACCATTCCTGAACTGATTAGTGTGGACTGAATGCTCTAAAAGCCGTACAAATCACCCAAATCAAGTGGTACCGGTTGCACTGGGTGGCAACTGTGTCTCAAGTAAGCAGTTGCTCAACGTCGGTGTATTTTTCAGTAACTGACTATTGGAGCAGTCATGTTAACATATCTCAATGCTAATGACAATGGGAATTTATCAAATATATATTTGGCCTTATTTTTAATGCAGCAAAGAAAATAATACAATTTAAAATTGGCTGTTGTAAAATTAGAAATATAGCCCATCCTTCCCCTCCCCCGATAAAGGATTACCATGATTAACAGCACACCTGAAGAATATTACGTTGTATCCTAGAAATACATGTGTGTATTCTAAGCCGATGAGCTGTTAAGCAAATACGATGAGTAAAAAACAACTCAGCCCTTCCAAATGTCATTGCTCTGGACATGGACTTTGCTCTGGACGATGTTTTCTCCCACGCAGGCTTATGGTTCCGTTTTCTCATCAGCAGATGAAGAGAGCAAGTGAAGATGAGAAGTCAAGACAAACATTTACCTCCCGTTTCAAATTATCTGCTCGGGGCGGTACACCCCTCCAGCCCGCATATGCCATCTACCGAATCCAAATCTCATCACTAACGCATGTAACTATATCTATGATGAGAAAAGAAATAGAATAATTAGCAAAACGGGTTGTCTGGTAAAGTGGATAAGCCAATTAATTGGGGATTTGAGAAGGTAATTCGAAGATGACGGTCTCTTTAAATGATTATCTGAAATATCAAATATTCTCAATTTTACATCATGCACGTAGCGGTAACTAAAACAAAATCACATAGGATTTTAGAAGGTGATTCAAATAAAACGGTATCGCTAAATGATTGTCTGACTTCAAGCTTTGATAGAAATATCAAATATTGTCGAATTTACATCATGCACGTAAAAACATTTGCATAGGTAAGACATAAACCATACGATTACCAACGTATATTATAGCCATTTTCATAACCATCGCTATACTTTATAATTATGCTATTGGAGCTAGGTCGTCTCAATGCATGATCAATAATATTTACGTTACGAAACATTGAAGCGTTAACTATATGGGTTGGCCGACAACTAAACCAATTCACGTTGCTTATCACATGTGTTCAACTAATCCGGACGAGCCACGTCATTTTGAATAAAACACAAGAGCAAAACAGTTTTTGTGATAACCGGAAACATTTAGGTCTGAAGAAAAAGCGACATCACGGAGGATTATAGGTCTACCCACATTTCTGTACATTCACTTATATAGGCGGCCAAGATAATGGTCAGGAGATGAGTGACCCGTTGACGACACAGGGGTCAGCATGAAAGCTGATCATGTGACGTGAGACTACAGCGTGAGTGGCCACCTGGTGACTGCCGCCGGCAACCCGTATCTCCTTTATTTGTCGCTCATGTGGATGAGAGGTTCTGACAATGAGCGCGTGGTGGCGCCCGCGTCCTCACTGTGTAACATCAGCCCTGTAAGCTGTTGTCTAAACTCTGCATCACTGGTTGCACGTCCACAGACCCCCGTGTGACCGAGCACGTCAGCTTGAAACCAAAGTCAAGGAAGAGGCTCGTACCCCAGCAAAAACGAAACTTTGAACTGATATTGTTTTACGGCTGGACCAGCGTTGTAGACGGTGGGCAAACAGTAAACATACATTGAGTTAGATTTAGAAAAATCATCATTAAAAAAAATAATTTGGTAAAATGAATATTTTTTCAATTGATCAATCATCAAGTATATAAAGTATATCATAAGCAGGTTTGGAACAAAATTGTCCGAATTTCCCCTCACACTGTCTTGACTTTTTCTGTATTTATATACTTTAATTTTGAAGTACTAAAATAATATAATTCATGTTTCATTCCAGGTGGATTGGTGTGCCCTACTCCATATCTACCGCCTCATCGACTCGCCACTGATAATTCTAGGTGATATTTTTCCCATTACACACTATATCTGCATAGTTACATTCTGATTATATTTGGTGATTGGATCGCTTAAGTAAAAAGTGTATGATCAAACCAGAGATCATTAATATACATTGTAATAATATTGATGATCTCTGGTCACATTATCCAGATATTGTTATATTGTAACTTTACGATTCACTGCTTATACTCTATCAATCTAGGTAAACTTATGTTTGGTCCTCATCAAGTTATGCCATTCAGCCAGCCTGCATAACATGATCTACATCGAAATTATCTCGTCAAATATCACTCCAACATCTCTGTCATAACCTTACGCCTCATTGACCACACCCCACCACCCCAGGCCTGTCCACGGTTCGTCTTTGTCCAGTTCAGCCGCGCAGCCATCGAGCCAGAAGAGACAGACAACAGAGGTCCATCAGAACATTTCCGGTAGCAACTGGATCCCAGAGTGAAAACAAGAGATGCTATGGTTCTGTGCCCGTGTTTCTCTCATTGCCCACCTCTCCCCTGTAGTCTCTGCTTGTGTTTCTGTTATTGCCCGACTCTCCCCCACAGAGTGCTTGTAAACGACCTATTATTTGCATAACTGCCCCAATCAATGACACTCTCTCTGAATATTCGCCACGCACCACGGATTTACCATCTCACAGCTTAATCTGATTTTTAATAATTATTCTAATGTTCACACACGCGATAGAGCAAATCGCTGTATACAGCGATTTACTCTATCGCGCATGTGAACATTTGCAGACGAATTGTCAGCTTACATGCATTTACCCGATCATGGAATTCAACCTACATTTATTGACAATAAATCTAGCCATTAAACGGTTGAATCGGGTGGTTATTTAAATAATACAGTGTTGTGTTATGACACTTACGCGAGTGGATTAACACTTTAATTGCTGAATTTCAATTTAAAAATCCATGCACATCGCATGCATGCATGGGTGCATGTGTAGACCACTGGCACTAGATCACCAATACGAAATAATATTTTATTTAATTGTAATGATTTGATGTGGATATTTTAATTATCTGTGATACACCGCTCATATTAATCTTTGAGTTGATGAGTCCAGAACACCATTCCTCTATCAAAGGCAAGTTTTGAGCAGTAAACAATAATTCATCAATAAGAAACGCCCTGCCATGTCAAATAACAATCAGACACTACGACTCACTTGTTGGTTTAAATTTAACTTGACCTGAAAAAGCCATGTTAAATAAGGAATAATGAAAACAAATTATTATCTTGGAATAAATTGGGCAGGTACATACTTTACGATTCATTTGGGCTACTTAACACAACACAAAACAACCACACTACGAGCCATATGATATGAAGGTTTGTACGTGTAAAAAACAAAAATATTTATAATAAAAATAGTAATTTTTTGTAAAACTTGAGCTAATGAATTAAAACGAGTCCATGCTCAAAAGGCTAATGTATAAATAAACTTTAAAGATATGTATCGTTTATCAAATGTGAATTTAAGGCTGTTATGTGCGCGGACAACAAAATTAAAAACGACTAGACCTCCACAGCAAATACAAAAACATTTGTATAACATTTATATACGTTGCATCAATGTTATATAAATGTTTTGTGTTTGCTGGGTCAGAGTCAAATGTAACATGTAGCGCACGGCACCAGTAAAGATTGAGTTGAGAGATTATTAAAGTGGCAGCTGATGAAATGTACTGTAATTTCCGATTGCAGCGGATATTTAAATCTCTATAGAAAGTATGTGACAATTAGCCTCAGGTCTATAGAGCGCTATATCAGCCCTTTGCCTGCTAGTGCAGCACAGTTATATGGAAAATGACCATAATCATTTTTTATATTAACCATTGTGCTGGCGAAGTGTTTGTGAGTAGTTTTCATTCGTTTAAAGCTGGAATTGCTAAAGCAATTTCCAGCTTCAAATGAATAAAAAATAATATTACTTATGAAAAATAGACATCAACAAAATTGAATTATTTGACTTATTTAATTGAATTATTTAACTGAAATAATTTTAGTGGTATTTTATTTAGTCTGAAATTAGCTAGAAGCCGTATGTATATATACAGGCTCAGCATCACAAGGGTTAATGTTGGTAGAATTATTACACTTGGGTATGTCATAAAAAATTATCATTTTCATTTATTGTGAGGTGGGAATTCACATGTCGAAGTAATTGAAAATACGGTTGAATTTTCCGGCGGTTAAAGGGTTAAAAGCCTAAATAATCATAATATTGACCTATTCTGGGGTAAAGTGGCGATAACAATATAACAATAGTTCAGCAAACCATCTGAGCGATTGAGGACAGGTACGCAAGCTGCGACAGGGGCGCGCGCTAATGCCTTCATAATAACGGGGAAAACGCGCGGGGCGTGATTTCGCCGCCGCCGTGTCCGCACGCGCAAGCGTGTTGTGTGACACGTGACTTATTGTGATGACGCGGATGGTGACGAGGTTTGAAGTGAAACGTAATGCACGAGGTGAACAATAACTCGGCCAGATGTAACAGATGGTTCAGCTGCTGACGAATATACTACCGTACAAAGCCAACAGAGGGTAACTGCTCAATTTTCAAGTAAGCAGTAACTGCCTTTTGGTTTTGCAGGGGAGAATAAGGTAGAAATGCTGAAGTGAGAAGTGCGAAAAATATATATTTTGATTGGAATTTTTCGCGATGCAGATCGTAAAAAATATACAACTGTATGTTTTTAAGGGCGGGGGGGGGGGGTAGTCTTCTCTCGTTTGAGGTGTTGATAAGCATTGATCGCGTGAGCAATGTCAGCTCTTAAATAAATTAAAAACAAATATGTTTGCCAGATGAACGTGGATTTATGTCACTTTTAAAACTGGGTCAGAAGAATTTCTTGTAGATGATGAGATGAATCAGATGGCACTGTCCTTGTGACAACAAGGAACAATTCTTTTTATTCTGATGGTCTTCTTAAACACATTAGAAAAAAGACAAGACATACGTATCTTTCCAGGGGTCTAAGGATGAACATGATGCATTTCAGTCATGCACGGATGCTCTCAATTCACACGACATCTTTCGTGCCTTGCACTATTCTCGCAAAACTAAAATAGACTGTTAGCGAGGGCTTATGCCGAGCCCAAATTACCAGTTCTGATAATTTTGTAGCGTAAAGAATAGGAGAGCCTCGTACGTTTGCCTCATGCTTGCTAAGATCCTGAGACTGCAAGACTAACGATACATGCGCCGTGCTATTAACTGAGCCACCGGGCCCCATCCCTTGTGTGACGTTGACCCAACATTGCCTTGATGACGGTGAGCCAGCATTGAGGCGGGTAGAAAACAGACTATTTGAGTATTGAACATTCTCACATCATCAAACATGGCAGCCAAATGCTTAGCCGCCATGTCCATGTGACCTTCCGGCCTGGAATTGTTACCCGAAAAACACACACGCAAGCTGCACACTGGCGAAAATCAGATGTTTATTCATCAAACAGACCCAGAAGTGTACTAATTTCCTGAACAGAGATTGTGTAGTTATGCACTTCAAAGGCAAACAACAGTAACTGCTCACTTTTCAAGTAAGCAGTTACTGCTGTTTGCCTTTGCCGGTTGTCGTCCACAGTCCGCCTGCGCCGTGTAGCACAATACTGTTCACACAGATACAGGATGGCGTATCTTTCCGCCTATCGAGTAGTTAGCGTCATTCTCACCATGTCTGTTATAATCATTGTGTAACGATGATCAGATGATCTCTTGGTGTGATGAGTGAGTCACTGCTTGAGTCAACCCTTCAAATGCGTGGGCGCGTCAGAATCAAATATTTATTGTACAACAATGGTTAACATCGCATTGGCAAGTGACATGCTAAACCTTAGTCCACTCTCAGGTCTATTTAGGTCTAATGTTTTTCACCAGGTGGCTCTTATCATTACTATTTTTGTAATCCGCGCGGTGCTTTCTGGGCATAGTCTAAGGCCCCTGCTAGTGTACAGTGGACTACACCTTTAACATAATACATTATCTGATTATACAATTTTATTATCAAAATATTATTACATTACACACAATATAAAGTCTATCAACCTATGGGATGCAACGTAACGTCACATCAAGTTTTGATTTATATTCTTGAAAACTAGTCATGAAATTGTTTAATTTCAACAATTAGATTGGACCAATACTACCAGAACCTCGGGTTGATTTATCGTGCTTAAAATATAATTCGTCGATTCCACAAATTCAAAAACATAAATTAAAACCGGGGATCGACTTTATACGTCAGAATCTGACCTCTGTAGACGTCAGATTGTGAAGTCTAAAGTCGATCCCCGCACTGTAAGAGTACAAATATTTATAATGACCGCAGACTCATAACAGGTATGAATCAGAACGAGCCACCAAAGTCATTTATGATGATTTCAAATTGAAAAAAACATTTAGTCCCACGGCTTTATAAAAAAATATTTCAGCGCTTCAAGGGCTAGGATCACCCGGATGTTGAGCAGTAATATCAAACTGAGCCATTGTCTCATGTTCTTTAATATATGCGATTCACCAGAGGGCAGTGGTTAATAGGAATGAAATGCCAGAGCGGCCGACCAATCATTATGTCCAAGGGTATATAAGGTTCATGGTGCAATCTATATCCAATGTTAAGGAAGCATAGATATCATGCCCAAGTCTTCGGCACCGAAACGAAAATGAGCGAAAATAGCTTCCTTTTCATCTCGCTGCTTGTTTGTCACGGGCAGTTGTGATTGAAACACAACACAAGCTGGCTGTGTGTCCCCCTTCAGATATTCATACCAATAAAATAATACCCACACCTGCGTCACCAGGAGCCCTCCTTTTTTATTTAAATCTACCTGATCTGTGTTTCTAATAACATGAGTGTTCTTGCTAATGTCTATTTTAAAATTGGTTGCAACGAAAAATATCAGATTCAAATATCAAAATATCAAAATTATTATGTAATTTATCACTTTCAATGATTAGGTGTTATCAGATATGCATAATACGTATCTTTTGCAATTCTGGTGTTATGGCTGTTTGAAAATCACAACAAAATGAAAATATATGAGTATTATTACGTTTCAGACATAGCAAAATAAAAGTCAAAATAATGCATACTTTTCTAATATTACTTTGTATGCTGTATTAATTCTATATCAACGTCTAGGCCTGAATGAAAATTGACTTAGGGGGCAACCATTCAATATCCAGGGGAGGGGGGCAGGGATATTTTCGAAATAAATAATTAAAGGCAGGGAGAAGGTGAAAGAAATAATTTGATGTCGATCCCATTTGAAATAAATAATTTATGGCATATCGGGCAAGCCTACATGTTTTGACGTACTAAACTATTTTCTAGCCGATGAAATTATGAAGATTCTGGAGATATTCAGTTTCTCACATTGCAAAATATTAGGCTAATATCATATTATATAGCCTTTTAAATAATACATTGGCAATTTATGAAAGTCGTTCCAAAAGTGGTTGAAATAAATAATTTGTTAACCGTACAGCTGGAAAAAAATAACCATGAGCTGGATCATATTGAAAAAAATATTTTGGTCCATCCCAATATCCCTGCCCCCCCCCCCCCTGGATATTAAATGGTAGCCCCCTTATTGTTTTAAGTTATAATACAGCATAGCGACCCCATAAATATTGCACGTCACTTAGCACCGCGATGGCAAGTGCACGTGTATGCTATTATGACATTTTTAAAAGTGTACGTCCACTATTCATTACATTTTCTAATAACATTATTATTGGAAGAATAGTTAGGTCCGGAGATCACGCCATCCTTTGAAGTTTAATCCGGTGTATTTTATTGCTGATCCTGACATCTTGTGGATCCGATACTAAGTAACGGTGAGCAACATGTTGTCAAGAGCCTTGAAAACTAGAGTGAACCACAATAGACCACGAGAAGGATATAATAGTCAGGTTAAGGAGGCCTGAAATAACTCTCTTACGAAGAGGCCTCTTATGTGGGGGGGGGGGGGGTGAAAGGTGAGAAGGTTATTGTGACACAATTCTTTGCATCTAGCCCTTGGTCCATTTAACCATTTAAACGTGGATCACGACTATTGTTCACGATTAGTGTTGATTGGCTCCAAATTGGCACATGGCCTACTTTTCACTTACATAAAGCTGTGTATCGCGTCAACAAGGCATAGCTTAGTCTGTGGTAAGCTTAAAAACCAGGTAAAGTGATTTTAGTTTAGCAAAATAATTATGTCCCAATGACATGTTCTGTAAGTAATATTCTCATATAATTTTAGTTCACTAATTATTAGTTAATAGCAAAAATTAGATGGAAATGTATACACTCTTTGGGCTGGGTGAAGTTTCAATAGATGATAATAAGCTCATCAATAACATAAATAATACAGAGGTCTGTGGCGCTACCAGGTCAAGTGGTACTAAGTCAACGTCGTGTGTTTGAATGGCTCTACACGAACCAGTTCAATAAGCCTGTATGGTGACCGAGAAAATGTGTCACTTCGGCCAGGAGCTGGAGTAGTGACGGGCCAGAATTTGTAGTTTTGTTCCGGCATGTTAGCTGCGCTTGCCCGACATTTGTGTTGACTTAGGTCTAAATCTTAAAAATACGATTTACATCAACATACACATGAGCATGAGCATGAACTAAAATCAACCAGACAAAATTCCCTCACCTGACGTCAGAAAGCCCATGTCCTGGCATAAAAAAAAGGCTCCGCCCACCACTTTCGAATCCGAGGATTCCATAACAGTGGACTAAAGCGCACCGATGAAGCACTATCGCTATGATAAACTTAAAATGAAAACGATAATAGCTTTGTTCAGAGTAGTTATGGGGACGTCACCTGGTCCTTAGTTATTCGTCATAGAGCTGTGTTCATTGCTGTAAATTGGCTACTCATTTTATACAGAAAACATTATATAATATTTTAGTTATGATCTTTTTATTTAACAGACATGGTTTCAGAGGCAGCTATCAGATGTACGCATATTGCGATTCGGTGTGTTGTATCTGTGTGGAACATTTATATATTTATATGGTGGATCTACCATGTGGTGGTCGCTGCTTCAGGCGCCAGAGGGTGTCCAAGAATGTCACTTTTTAATTGTAGTGTTTGTGGGGAGGGGGGGGGTCAGGTGGGTCTGGCTAGAGGTGGATACGTCAGGCTCTAATATCGGATTTATCTGGTGTGAACGACGTGAGGACGCCGGCACCGGGACAACGTCACACACCAGGTACATAAAAAACACGTGACTCTAACCCTCATCACCCCTGGAATATATGTCAATAGAAACAGGTGCAGGCTGGCGATCTCTGTGCTCCACCTCCTATAGACAGAGGTATAAGACAGCTGTACTGCTCTGTAAAACAGCCACAACGCAGTAACTATTCACTTGAAAAGTAAGCAGCTACTGCCATTTGGCTTTGTAGAGCAGTATACTGCTCCGTTGATCCAAAAGGTACTAACAGTTACTGTCAAGATTTACACGGCAGTGTACATTACATGCTTGAGTTGCCCAAAATTAGGACAAGCCAACATATTTGTTTGATGGGAGCTTGCTAGCAAGATTCCATAATGATCTTATAATGACACCTGGATGTCACTGAACCCTTTCCATATACCACAAGATGGCCCACAAACAATATATATCGCTTTATAAATATCGTTTAAGATAAGAGGTATGCTCCACTAAATTCTTCATCTTAGGGTACAATTTCGTGGTATAGTACACAATACTGTACACGCACACGCTTTGCCCTTGACTAGACAGTTAATGTTTGTTTTATTTTTGGGTACAAAGCTTTGTCCATGTTAACTTGTTCTGCAATGGCTTGAGTTAACTTTCATAGAGAGCTAACACAGGCTCAACGTCTCCGTAGTTTTCTGGCAATTGTCATATAGAGGCAAACATGAGCTACTGTACTAAATATTGTAGATGTCTTAATTTTATAATATATATATTATAATTACAACATTTTGATAATGTAGTCATCCATAATTTGACCTCGGTGTCATATTCGTCGTTACACATCTAAGACAACACAATCACAACCTACAGATGGGAGGGCAGGTGGGGGCGTACTCGTACAAGCTACATGTACGATATATCGTAGGATTCGAATTGGTCGAGATGGCCATCACGACAAAGAATCAAAGCCTATGATATATTGTTACTTGTACGAAAATACGGGCCCAGGTTGTTTTTGTCAGGCCAGTGTTCAGACTATGTTTCATAGTCATATTCACACATACAGTGCCAACAGAGAATATACAATGCAAAGCCAAAATGCAGTTACTTCAAAAATTAGCATCCAGATTACTTTTTAGATATAGGCCCCTAATAACTTTTATGACAGTCATAAAATAATTAGGGGTTGGCCAGATGTTATATGAGAGGAGGATATGAGCTATATCGCAGAAGCATACAGTTTTGTAAAATATAAAACGACTGATTACGTGCAGATGAGAAAGTTATATAATGATCTTTTCGCGAGAGGGGAGCGAGTATCGTGACAGGTGGTAGCGCTAACTACTACAGCAAAGCCCCATTCGTGACTGGGCTAGATACAATTTAATATTAAAATCAGCGCTTGAAGCTGGACAGATTTGTCGTTGATACACTGGTTTCCATCTTAATTCATCAGGACCCCCATTAACGTCATCGCCTGGTCACACTGAAAGAGAAGAAACATGGGTATGTCTCAGTAATTTTTTTTTTACAGTAATTTTCCACCCACCCAGATAGACTTAATCCCTGTTAATGTATGTATCTTATACCTTAGAAGGTGCCAAGATAAAGTATGAATAACAATGTCAAAGTAGATGAAGATAAAAAAGAAACAAACGCGCTCAAACTTTTCTCATAATCAGGATTTATGTTCAGAAAGGATGTAGAAGAGACAATATCGTTTCGCGAATGTTATTTCAAAATATCAAGACGTATATATACTGGCTTCTCGTTGGGTCGATTATCTTTGAGTTTGCCCCAGCATTATATTAGGATTTTTTCACCGTCTCGTATTATATTTGTATTTATAGGCAGCAGAATAAAGTTATCCGACTCAAAGTATTACCACGCAAAGCCAAAATTAAGCAGTTACTGTCTTTAGACTTTACAGAGCAGTCTCATATTTAGATAAATGTCTGGTGCATACATATGAATATATGGTATTATATAATCTAAACTTATAATGTGTGAAGCGCAAAACAAACAACATTTGAAGGAAATTCGAAACGAAATTCATAGATTTCCATGCAAAACCGGCGCGAACGTAAAAAAAAACATCAAACCAGTATTAATACGGCGTTCGCTCATCGATATCTGCTCGATCACTGAAGTTAAGCGACGTCGCGCCCGGTTCATAAGTGGATGGGTGACCGCCTGGGACTGCCAGGTGCCGTACACACTATCGTGGGGCTCAGAGAACCACGTAAATCAGAAATCTGACTGACTTTGTGTTGGACGTAAAAGAACCTCAATGGACGTAGGCGCAGTTTCCATCCGGCGAGACCCCCAAAAAATCCACAATATGGAGTACTTGGCACATATATAAGGCCATGAATGATATCATGAATGATAACAGGCCTTGCTAAGTTACTCCCGTGGCGCGATAGCACAATAGTGCGTACTGCCACGTAATATACAGATACAGATACAGAATGTTTTCGCGTTTGTCTTCGCGTTTCCTTAAAGTTGGTGTGTTTTGGAAATGATAAAATAGTGCATTTGATCATTTCCGCGTTGGCGTTCGCGTGCGCGTTCGCGTTGGTGTGTTTTGCCCTTGGGGGTTTTGTACAAATATTATGATAAAATTGATAGTAATAAATGAGCATAATTATGATGATTGTGATCCGATAAGATAATATAATATTTATTAAATATTTTAATAGTTATTATATCAATATCCTAACCAGCGTTGGCAAAGTAATAAATTGAAGAATGCTGTTTACAGTAAATGTCATAAAGGAAAGTTCTTGACGAAATCAATTATGTCCTCTGATAAACTTACTGCGTATCGATCGAATTACTGTACATAAAACTGCACATTGTCTACAAATATAGAGAAGTTCAATTACTTTATCATGCCAGTACATGTGTAGTTGTAAAGTTATCGCATACTGTTATCACTGTTTATATCCACCATTTTCGTAACGGAGTTTTACGTTTAAAACATGATAAATGTTGCTGTGCAAAGCCAGAAGGCAGTAGCTGCTTACATTACAAGTGAGCAGTTACTTCCTTTTGATTTTACAGAAGGATCAGAACCGCTACATCAATTGAACACATTAAGAAATAAGATGTAGATTAAGATGATTACACTGTCAGAAGGTTCCAGTGAACATGTGAATAAGTGTGGTATTTTGACCTGAGCATGTGGAGTCTGGTGATAAGTTGCTGTACTTAGTTTATCCGGCCGGCTAAGAGGTGATCTCCACCTGGTGCTTCACAATAACCCCTGTCGCTCCGTGTCCACCATACAAGTATTATGTGACTCTGATTATAAACCGTTTAACCGCCGGTGCCGCATATATTCGGGTTTTCAATTTTTATTATCACATTAAGTACCATGTTAAACATGTTACAGATAAAATGTGACATCAATCAACAATATTTGAAAACAGTTGACCTCTATTTTGTCGAGAGTGAATAATTTTCACTCACTTGAAGTTGTGGATCGCGTCAGCGAGACACAACTTCAAGTGGGTAAAAATTCAGATTGAATAATTTGGCGGTTAAAGGGTTAAAAGTCTTTTCTCCAAATCAGTTGCATCGCGCATTTTTTTTAGAAAAACAGCTAATTACAAGACTAGTATTGTGAAAGAAAACAAATCGGGACCGCTAATTTATTTTGGAAATTTCAGAAGACGATTTACGAGTTCAGCGGATACAGCTTTAGTCGCCCTATCCCTTTGTACTTAATATAATCTAATTTGAATAAGTACCACAAAAATTATTATATCAAAACTATACATCATTATATGTACACATCTATAATATTTATTGCTTGTTTCTATAAAACGACTGATTACGTGCAGATGAGTAAGTTATAGAATGATCTCTTCGCGAGGGGGGAGCGAGTACCGGACTTTGGCGTGACAGGTGGTAGCGCAAACTATTGCAGCAAAGCCCCATTCGTGACTGGGCTGAATACAATTTAATATTAAAATCAGCGTTTGAAGCTGGATAAATTTGACGTCGACACACTGGTTTCCATCCTAATTCATCAGGACCGCCATTAACGTCATCGCATAGTCACTTTGAGAGAGAAGAAACATGGCGTGACTGGTATGATCTGTTGTATACTCAGAACATCTATTTCATGTAATGTGTGTGATTTTAAATACAGCTATTCGTCATCCATCCAGAGAGACTTAAAGTGTGTATCTCAGACCTTAGAAGGTGCTTAGATAAAGTATGAATAACGATGTCAAAGTAGATGAAGATTGCTTGTCTACACTCAGCGCACACCTGAAAATCACGTTAACAAGGCTGCTACTCGACCAGTCATTTCAACAACATTCTATTAGGGTCGGAATGGAGTAGCTGGTTTTCTGCTCATCAGAGTAATTTGCTAAACTGTCATGGTAAAATATGATAGCAAATATTGCAAAATGTGCAAAATTGACCGTGTCATTGTTGTTGTTATAATTTATAAATTAATTCGATATATAACATGTTAATTCATATTCCGAGGGTAATAAGTTACTATAATTCTGTTTTGCAAAGCCAAAAAAGCTGCCCACTTGAACAGTAAACAGTTAAAACACAGCTCTAGACGTCAAAATGTTAATGTCAAGATTGAGGCACAAGAGTCTAAATCTCATGTCAAAGTGTGAACAGATAATGTCAAGTATTGATATCAAGAGCTACCAAAGGGCCTGGCATCTTGGCCCTTATCAAATAAAGTATTCCACTGATCTCTTAACGAAAATAAAATTACACATAGTCAGTACGTATACATGTGGCTTTAAATTGAGTGAGTGAGTGAGTGAGTGAGTGAGTGAGTGAGCGAGCGAGCGAGCGAGCGAGCGAGTGAGTGAGTGAGTGAGTGAGTGAGTGAGTGAGTGAGTGAGTGAGTGAGTGAGTGAGTGAGTGAGTGAGTGAGTGAGTGAGTGAGTGAGTGAGTGAGTGAGTGAGTGAGTGAGTGAGTGAGTGAGTGAGTGAGTGAGTGAGTGAGTGAGTGAGTGAGTGAGTGAGTGAGTGAGTGAGTGAGTGAGTGAGTGAGTGAGTGAGTGAGTGAGTGAGTGAGTGAGTGAGTGAGTGAGTGAGTGAGTGAGTGAGTGAGTGAGTGAGTGAGTGAGTGAGTGAGTGAGTGAGTGAGTGAGTGAGTGAGTGAGTGAGTGAGTGAGTGAGTGAGTGAGTGAGTGAGTGAGTGAGTGAGTGGGTGAGTATGTAAGTAAGTAAGTAAGTAAGTAAGTGAGTGAGTGAGTGAGTGAGTGAGTGAGTGAGTGAGTGAGTGAGTGAGTGAGTGAGTGAGTGAGTGAGTGAGTGAGTGAGTGAGTGAGTGAGTGAGTGAGTGAGTGAGTGAGTGAGTGAGTGAGTGAGTGAGTGAGTGAGTGAGTGAGTGAGTGAGTGAGTGAGTGAGTGAGTGAGTGAGTGAGTGAGTGAGTGAGTGAGTGAGTGAGTGAGTGAGTGAGTGAGTGAGTGAGTGAGTGAGTGAGTGAGTGAGTGAGTGAGTGAGTGAGTGAGTGAGTGAGTGAGTGAGTGAGTGAGTGAGTGAGTGAGTGAGTGAGTGAGTGAGTGAGTGAGTGAGTGAGTGAGTGAGTGAGTGAGTGAGTGAGTGAGTGAGTGAGTGAGTGAGTGAGTGAGTGAGTGAGTGAGTGAGTGAGTGAGTGAGTGAGTGAGTGAGTGAGTGAGTGAGTGAGTGAGTGAGTAGGGCTATATGTATGAAGATATAGATAACTAGATTACAACAGACATAAGTTAAACATTGTCTCAATGATCGGTCTATTGGCCCAGCATTGGGCCGGGATGGCGGGACTTGTGCACTAGTTAGTTTGTAGAAGCATTAGCGCAGGGCGTGACCCGGATTACCTGTATTGAGATATATTAATAAACAATATACAGAGAAGATAAGGAACGATATGACATGACCATGATACAAGCATAGTCACTTCGGGAAAGCTACTTGTTGTATTACACAACTGGTGAAGTTTCAGTGTATGTAGAATATTTATTTCTTGTACAATATGCACATATATCGAGAAGCATAAAAGGACCATTTATCTAAATACTCACTGCGCTGCTTCGGATACAATTTTAGAACTCCATATATCGCTAATTCATCTTTGTTAATGTATACATTCTTCTAAGTAACATGTGCATGTAGATATTGGTGGTCATGGAGGTAACTTATTGGTTTAATACTAGTAGTGTTTACATGATGAGTAGTACGTGGTATTTCAAATAACACCATATCAAGTTTGAACAAATTGTGCTTAATCTTATACATTTAGATGGTCTTTGAACTAAGGCGATAACAAATAAAAAAATAATACAAGTATATAAATTAGTCTTTAAGCTAGCAGCTAAAGAAAATTTAACCGTATTTGTGTTTGGGGATAATTTTTAATTACAGAACTAAAATAAGGTTAAATAATAAGTATTCTTTGAATCAATACAGGTTTTTAAACTAACTCCAAAACAAACTGAATGATTATTTTGTGTGTAACTCATATTTCTATATCCGTAGTGTAAATGGGGCATATTATGACTCATGTAATACAAGTCACGTAATACTAAACACAAAACATCGTTACAACAGCATGAATCCTTTACTTGTACTTGCCTCGGATCTTGATGTCATCATTTTATTGATTAAAAATTATAAACTGATCTGACAAGTGCTTTGTTTTTTCTCTCATTAACTCCGGTGCTCATGAAAACTGGCTGCCATATTCTTCGTGAAAACCAAGATGCAGTGACCAGTTACTATTCAAGTAAACAGTTACTTCATTTTAGCTTTGCAGAACAGTATTCTGAGTGCAGGTGTGCCCATGATCTCGCGAGTCAGAGGTCAAGATGACAGATCGTCGCCTCGGAGCTAAAGGATCCTATCTGCCACTCTGACGAGTGTCAGATAGGATCCTTTAGCTCCGAGGCGACGAGATATCTATGTCAAGTCTGGCGATGTTGAGGTCAAGTGAAGAGGCAGCTAGCGCGACTGTATACATGGTTTGTGACAGGACGAGCATATCACTCTAATTAACGCTTTGAGAGCCAATGTTAAAAATTTGTATTCAAAATTTAGCTCACTAGAAATTGATTCACGATATGGCGATCAATACTCATACTTGTTCGATTTTAGACCTAATATGGCTCAAGTGCTGTACTTGTCACCGAAGCTAAAATTGACGGCTGTAAATGGGTAATTTAACCTTTTAAGCGCTATAATCACTACTATAATCGTTTGTGATCGTTTTATTAGTAGAAAAAATAACACAGTTATTGGGAATGAAATGAGTGTTTAAACATCAAGATTTAGAAATGTTTGGTCACAAGTTAAAAAAATATGTGTATTACAGCGACCAAATGAAATGAATTGATTCGGGCTTTAGGCCACCTTTGTGCACATATAAGCTAAACTGGGCCAGGAGAACCTCCTGAGGATGGTGACATGATTGAGGTGACACTGTCCTCCCGACACAGGATTCGAAATTCGAGCCCTGGCGGTCTGAAGCCGAGCACGCTACCTCTCGGTCACGGAGGCTCCCCACAATACTGAATCTCACACGTGGATGGGGAAGAAACATCTTTTGTTTCTTTCAAACCGCCGAGCCCGGGAACCGAACCCCAAACTCTGGCGTGAAAGGCAGCGGTGCTAACCACTACCCTAGGGCCCCCGCCCATTACCGCGGCCAACAACTTCAAGTTTGTGAAAAATGAGTTAACACCACGTTAGATGAGAACAGCGACCGCCATTTTTTATGAGTTGGTGTTGAGAACCTTGTGCCTCAAATATCTGATTTCTTTGCTTGATTAATTACACATTACACTGGCACTGATTCGATTTATCAACGACGTTGGCCTGGCATTGAGGCGCATCAAACCTCAGACAATGCACATAGATGTGAAAACAAGAACGCCACTTCAATATGTTCGATTCCTAGCAAACACGTGACTTTGAAACAATGCTGCCTTAATATTGGGCCAGCGTCGAAGACATTGGCCTAAAGTCGCATCTTTGCTGGGAACGATTCTCTTTTACCCATTGTATTATGTAACCAATAAGCATAATGTTTCCCACCATTAACCATGCTACCACGTTGAATTCTTTAAAATTAGTCACAGTACAATATTAATAACATATTATGTATTTTGCTGGATTTTACCATGTGTGTATGTCTCTTTTGTACCCCTGTCATAACAATGTATCTGCATGGTAGCCGTTACTGATGATAAAGATAATTTCCACCGACGTGCTAGAAAAATAATGATTAATCTGCGAAATCACCTATAAGAACTGGTATGTCTGGAGTTGAGGGCGTTGAACAGTACTGACGTACATAGTCAAATCGCAGTACTTAAAAATAAAGCAGTTACTTTCTTTTGGCTTAGCAGAACAGAGTACTCCGGTGGTGATTAGTTAGACTGTAAGCAAAGCCAAAGGGTAGTAACTGCTCACTTTTCAAGTGAGCCGTCACTGTCTCTTGTTACAGAGCAGAGTACTTAGAAGGTGATTATTCAGGTTGTTCAAGTTGATGAGTTTCCCGCCTTCGTCCTCTCGATGTCCTGCTACACCACACTGATAACACGTACCTGATAGCCAGGGCGTGATAAGAAAGCCCTGAAGCTGCGAAAGAAGGGGCTCTGACTCCAACAATCCATGATAAATGACAACAATTAAGCCAGAATATAAATAGCTAACCTGTATTTAGACATGTTGGCAGATAACGCGCACCTCTGTGAACAAGAAAGATTGACCCAAGGCCGGGTAGACGTTGGTACGTTATTGAGCCGACGTTAAGTTAACGTCTCGTGTTTACTGGGACGGTAGCTTCATCTTATCTATAAACTTACAACCCCACTTAGTCCCCTAGTACCTATTTTGTCCACATAACATAATTATTTCCAATACAATTCGCTAAATAAAACGCAATGAGGAGCGTTTGAGATATATATGGGAGAGATGACTCAACTTGTGTTGATGCAAATATCGTTGATCCAAATCTGCGCCTCCGTCATTATATTGTTGGCAGTTGGAGGTAACAATCAAAGAAATGTATAACTCGCAGCCGATGGCGAAAGCAGCTTTGTTTGTTTCTGTTTTTCGTCATTTGAAGCTGGAATTGCTTATGCAATGTCCAGCTTCAAATGACGTATGAGACACTAAACTATCTGATTAACCAAGCATCTAATACGCATTATTTGACAAGGGTTAAAAACAGCATAATGTGTTACGGGAGCGCCGACAATAATTATTCTAATTTCCCATATATGCGCTTCCATAATCATGATAATACTGCTTCAGCATATTGCTATTGGTTTTACAAAGCATTGAAGGTAAACTGACTAAACTTTGAAATACTAAATAATAATAATAAAATATTTTTGTGTAATGGTTATAAAACATGAACCATCTATCTCCTTTTGCCTCTTACGTTTTTATAAGACGAGATCATCAAATTTTCTGACCTTAGAATTAATGGATTATCGATTTGTCCGAAGTATCTTGTTGACGAAAAGAAAATGATGAATTGGTTGAGTCATTCGCTGGTGTAACATGAGAATACAATGCTGGTAAAAGGTATTTTCTGTATGGTGTTGAGGTAATGAGAGTACAATAATGGATTCCAGACATCAGTTCTCTATTATTTGTCAGGAGACTAATGCACATTTATCTGCACATTATAACAGACATTTTTCCATGTACAATTTGGATGAATATTTGTCTCAAGAAACATTTTAGGTGTCTCCTTACACATACAAAGGGCTAATAAACTGTCAGTCGACATATGTTTCACATTTTTAAAATATCTAATAAAGCATATAATGTGTTAAACTATTACAATTGTGGGGTGTTAAGTGCCCTATGTAGGCTTGCATAGAAACTGACAATATTGTGGGCGCATAGCCACCAGACAGGGTGATATGTACAGATCATAACCAGCAGAAAGCCAGACATATGTGAGGTCATGTGAGCTGGGTTATGTCAAGGGACCAGTTCAATTTTCAATCTCTGTGAAATTAGAAAGGCTTACTATGAGGTAGTCGTTGCACACAAAGATAGTCTCACTGTAATTAGTATCAGCGAATTGTCAGGATGATCCTCAACTATACAGATAGCTAACTGTGCAGACATAACTTTCTGTCAGTTTCAAAACAAAAATATACTGCAGTTTTGCGATGAACAATGTCATTGGTATTGGTAAAGGACCGAGTCCTTTAATGATGTGGGCAAGAACGTCCTTGCTGTGAGTAAACATGTGTTGACAGAAGTGCTTTTTTAGAGCAGAAACTAAACCCAGGTCTATATTGAGGGTGTGAAGTATCTTGGGACATTCTTTCTAAGAGCGTTTGGATTTTATTGCTCAATGTCTAATATTGGCATACTACATTATCAATTTAGGATGCTCTCAGACGTGTGACAGTGTTCTCAATACTCTGCTCAAGACATATTAATTAAAAATCATTCGTTTAGAAGGACTGTTGCATCCTGCGCTTTGATGACCTTTGAGAGGTCAATAACGAGATTTGTTGGACTTGGGGTAACAGGGGCGAATCCAGAAAAAAATCTGACAGGGTTCCAGCCACTATATCTATATATGATATATATGGTAATTTTCAGGTTTTAAATATTCGTTAATTTTTAATTTAAGGATTTTTCGTATTTTCAATATTAAAAATGTTTTTTCTTCGGTATTTAGGCCTAACAGATAAGCCTATAGTCACTGAGTTGTGGAAGGTCACCTTTAACTGACGCTTTGTGTTTTAGCTTTCACGGCGGAGTAAGTTACTCATGAAAGCTAAAACTCCCCTCATCCATCGCTTAGTTATCACAAGTATACTGTAGGCGTAGCCCACTTCACCCTTACGTAATACCAATTACGGAAAAACTATTCATGACACGTTGGTTTAATGCTGGGTCAGCGCCAGAGATACCAGGCCAACGTTGAGTTAGTGGCCATGGACTCTCAAGCTAGTATTGTTACACAAACACATTACTGTAAGTTAGGCTAACTAGCAAAACCGTTCCAATCACTGAATGATAATTATGATCAATAACTAAACAAATTGATGATGTTCTTTATTCTCAAGTTATTTGTTTTCACGCTCACGCACTATCGGCTAATATACATGATATATAATATATACATTGTTGTTGAGTCTTCATAGAGACTGGAGCTAAAACTCAGTGTAGTCATTTTCTATTATAGGTAGCGCTATTATAATAATAATTTACTCAAAACTTCTTAAATTTCCTAATTTGTTCTCTTCACGAAATTCGCGAAAATTAAAACTTCGCGAAAATTACCATTACCATTAAAACAGAACAAACGTAGTACAATCTCAATGTGCAGAGCGCCTTCAAAGCTGGGCGTATTTAATTTATTGAAGTCTTTAGAAACAAAGGGTGGTGTGAATGTTATGCAATAGTCGGTCCCCAATGACAACCAGTTTCCACTTGCAGGTCTATACTGCCATGCAAAGCCAAAAGGCAGTATCTACCTCTGCTACAAGTAAGCAGATACTGCCTTTTGGCTTTGTAAAGAAGTGTACATTATAATTTGGCGTGACCTGCTGCCGGTGTCACCACCACCCTTTCACACCTCTTAGTGCCAGCATCTATCTTGAGATCAATGAATCAGCCTAATTGACTAACAACGAAAATTGAGATAGGCTACCAGTTGTGTTTTGGAACCCTGTCATCAAAACGGTGACATGGTTCCAATCCCCCCGAAATCAGATAATTTACCGTTTTTGTAGGATTCCCGAACCCTGTACTTTTTTAGATTTGAAAACGCTGTCAGGGTTCCAGAACCCTGTCAACCCGGTCTAAATCCGCCCCTAGATATGTGGCTTCGGTGATGTCAGCACAAATCTGTAGTTCTGTTTGATGAAGCACTTGTTTTTCTTCTCTCCCCTGAAGAGTTTTTATGTTATCATTACTGAATGGGTGCATGTTCTTGCACAGCCATCTGACATTACAATCTCATGTGTATGTTTACACATGAAACATGTTTGATACTTTGGTACAGGCTGTACGTACACCTCATATTTGCCATTCGAGCGAAGATAGTGTCTATAAATTACCCAAGTAGCCCCTTTTAATGTTGGTTTATACTCTCAAGTAAAATATCCACTGTTATTGTTTCCTTTTGCAGTATTTTCAAGCAAGTGAGAGAGGGTATCATTGTTTGGAACCGCTCAGAGCGAAATGCATAAATTTTGCTATAACAGAATCAATGAGTCCAGCATAAACAAATAAACTTGGCCAGCCCTGAGGAGTTTCATTAGAGTATGGAGTGCGAAAGTTTTATTGGAATAAAGGAAAAAGTGTGCTAGTAGTCCTCGAAACCCGCGGACGTGTATCTGAAACATTCAAATTAGTACTCTATGCAGGGGGATGAAATACATTTTCAAGTGACTATGTATATGAATTTAGAGAGAAAGGGTCACTAAATGAAGTAAACTGAAACATCTGTTTTTATTAGATCGAGATGTGAGCTGTCTTATAACAAAACTTGCTAAACAGATTTTAATTTAAATAAATAAATTAATTAATTAATTAATGTGAACGAGAGACCCTTTCAACCTTTCAATTTGCTTTATAGATATATGTTCATACCAATGTGGCTTTAGGACACGTTTGTTCAAACACAGGCTAGGGAGGTGAATCTGATGAAACTGTCCTGCCACCGTTTCACTATCATACCAAGTCACCGGTTACAAATTTAAGTACAGATTATATGGCCTGCATTGCCATCAATTATAATTGCTCACCACTCTTCTTTGTCTGTCTGTGTAAACCACAGGTGGGTAGCACACATATACCATTATATGTCATATTTTCAATTAGTGTTTTCAACATAAATTGTTGAAATTGTTACGAAACCAAGTCGTTTGAGCAATACTGGATGAGTGGAACAATATTCCAGAGACAGAGAAGTTCACATCAACTATTACATGACTTTAAAACAGTACTCTATTGTGCAAATTAATAGTTTGGGATATCCTTTTATCACATAATATATTAATACACTTGTTCATCAACTTCCACAGGTTGGACAAGATCTCTTGATAAAAATAGTTCTTCTATCAGGCAAAATGCTTAGTATAAACTTTTCCAGGGCAGATGCAATAAACCTAAAGTAGTAAATTTGGTAAAAAATATCAAAACGGAAAATGTCACAAGAAGGCCAATTTATACGTTGAAAGTAAATGGTGTTTACACAAACAAACTAAAGTATAATGCCACGTATGGTCATGAAACAACACATTATACCACAAGTACACACCGTCTGAGAGCGTAGATTTAGGGGTATGTCCAAGCCACGGGCATATGCAAAGTGTGATATCGGTGTTTTCCCATGCAGCGCCATTCATCGCCCAACACTAAGCCGAGGCACTGAGCCCATTGCTATGCAAATATCCTGCCATCCTTTATGTTGTTATAAATAAGTTATTTACGTCCTCTCCTGATAAATTTAAATGGTTGATAAAGTTGTTTTTTTACAATAAAAAAATGATATAACCCTGTGTATTATATCCATGAACATTCGAACTAATTCGTTAGTCCCAAAATGGTATATTATGTCACTGTAAGCGAATATCGCTCATTGCAGATTGTTGTCCGAATAAATGACGATTGGCTACGATGATAATACTTGACATCCGAAATAAACAAATGTTGTGTTCGTGCCTAAATATAATTAGATGAGTTAAAAAAATGAGTTATGATGCTCGTACATACAGTAATTTCCAAAATGCAAGATGAGCACCATTCCGATTACAACTTTAAAGATGTGAAGTTTTGTCATCTTCATCGAGTGGCTCATCAAAAAAGATGTGCTTAGCTACTATAGGTCAGAATAAAAACGCAAAAGAGGTTCGGTGAGTCGTAACTTTTTTTGCAGTCGACAATGTGATTGATAACATAATATACATACATGCACAATATTTGTTTATATCCATTAGTACTTTATATTTTTCCCAGACTAGACTTAGCATTGATTTGGAGGTAAAGGAGCCGATCAAAGTTAAGGGTATTTTAATGATGCGGAACGAAGCGAGGCTCAAATTTGTTTAAGGGCCATTTGATATGTCTCTACCTTATGTCTTCTAGACAATTAATAATTATATTTTATGAAAATTGAATCTGAAGATATTAGTTTTCAAAATATTCCTGCCCCCCCCCCCCCCCTGTAATTAAATGATGAGCCATTATGAAACAAACCTCTGCATGAAATATATAAGTATAAAAACTCTTACCCCAGCCTTCTTACTTGCCATCTCTTCTCTGTATCTCCTCATTGCTTGATATTCTGACGTCAGATCTACGTGATGTACTAGTGATGTGTAGGTAACGTCATCAAATGTCCGTGGAGTATCGTCACTGATATTTTTGTAGTTATTTACAGCTCAATGCAGTGACCACGTGTTGTAGCTGGATGACAATGTTCTGGTGAGTACTTGTTCAGGAGTTATAAGTACCGCCAAATACTGACAAGTACACCTAACTTAACATATACTCAACGTACAGTGGTATGTTTCCTTAAATAGTATAATTTTCATTACCATAGAATAGTTGATATCTTTTTGCAGAAAGAGTACAATTGTATGAATGGTTCTAAAGTTTTAAGACACATTAGCTTTTTCATCCATCTTATTTTCGGTGTCGTACTATATAGTGGTTTAGTAGGCTAGCAGATATTATAACCATCCCACAGTACTTGTTATATTTGAGAGTCATGTATTTATAAAGTGAGGAGTGTGACATCTCCCGGTTTGAACACCTCACCAACCTGATCAACCTCTTCACGTCCAGTAAACACCAAACATCACGCTCTCCACCACAATCATTTCACCCACTGTTTGTTCTGTCTCCAACTTTCTCATGAGAACACGGGCGAGCATCACGTGATTCCGTGCGCTTTTCACCACTAGGGGGGCTGCATAGTACCCCGCGCTGTCACCAGGGCGCGCGCACATCGTCAGGTGATTTATACCCTCGGTTCAGTGTCGTAGCTCCGTGTGAAGAAGGCGCTCTTCTGAAGTCCTCGTACCCCCTCATAAATAATCCAGACTAAGAGGCCAATCGTCGTGCCTCTCATATCTCAATACACACCTCTGATAATCCCGCCAGCTACGACCACCACACCCTTCACGTACCACAGTGGTCACAGGGATTCTAAGCTACATGGATTAGCTTAACCTCCAGAAAACTGATGTCCAACATAGTAGCCTCTCTGCGATTACATTAACACTTGTGTAGCCAGGGCACAGTTTCACCAATCTTAACTAATCAGTGAATTAGCTCTTGACGTCTTTGCTCAACCTGGTGCCATTTGTTAAAATATGCTTTAAATATTAAAACAATGATATATCTTGGGAGTTGAACTTTACAAATTACAAGTAATTTTCAGTGAATCGAAGCTGTGCGTCGCGCTGGCGAGACACAACTTAAATGTACTGAAATTTAGATTGTATAGTTCAGAGCTGTAAGCTAAGCAATCTGTAGCTGTTTTTGGCCTTTTTTACTTCAAACAAGAATACTTGAAAGTGAAATGAACATTAAACATTTTTTAAATTATTTAGAACCCACTTGAAATGTTCGGTTGCGGTAGAGGGACATAACTTCAATTGTGTTAAAAAGACAATGATATAACTCAGCCCTTTAAACAACTTTTTCAATACAATGGGAGATGTGCTTCATCAAAGCTTACAGATAGCCGAATAAAACTAAGGCTCTGTGTTGGAAAAAGTTAAACAATTTCAATGCTTTAATTTATGTCCGGATATTATTATGTCTTACAATAAAGAGTCACCATGTGTCATTGTCAGAAATATGTATCATTGATTGTGTGAAGCTAAACTTTTTGTTTACGTACTATGCACATGCATTAACCTATATTAAATGTGGGTGTAGATGAGATCGTGAATCTTTCACATTTTTTTCAACAAAACTCATGACAGAATGTTGTACAATAATCTGCTAAAAGGCTACTATTGTTATCCTATTTTTTACAACTGTTAGCCTAATTATTCTGCAATCTTATGTGATTAAACTCGTCTGATGATTTTCACAACATCATATGTTAAAGGTAACATTATAAACGTTATACGTACAATAATGTGAAATGTTCAACTATGTTCCTGTTTTTTGTGGTTGCATGGATTGACTTGTATTCTAGACAATGGTCTGTTGGTACTCAACTAAGCAAACACAGAGCAAGGCATCCGGTAATCAGCTGCATCTAGGATACATGTGAATTTTCATGTCGAGCACCATACTAAATGTATTCTCAAATACAATGTAAACTGAAGGGTATTATCCATCTAAAGTCGACGAACCATGTGGTTTTGATAACTAAACGCTATTTTTCTATCAAACTTTAACATTTATGAATAAGTACTGTAATATATTCCACTGTAAGTGTTCTAGCTAGATGTAATTGATTTTATTGTTATGTACTTTAGTATATCGTGTATTTTTAAAGTATATTATGTATGTACATCTATAATATATGTACGCTATTATTTATAGAGATCGTTGCAAAAAAAAATGTCGCCCCCACCCCCGGCAGCCAAAGCGTTGTGCATGACACTCACATGAGTGGCATACACAACGCCTTAGATATAATCCACACGACTGATCAATTAAAATGTAGTTATTCTCACATGAATACCGATCTCACTAAAATCCAAAACAATTAAACAATAATATCCTAATACATATGCGCATCCACATTCCTACTCATCTGATAACATGTCTAAGTTATGTAGTGAAATATGGTACACAGTGAACATAACAAGATGGCTGATTAATTCCTTTAGTGTCCATTTAGCCTGTCCCCACAACCAGAAAACCTGCCTTATCTCCAGATCATTAGCACTCTCTATATATTCTTAATGCCTCAACAGGGCTTCAAGTACCTCTGAGTACTGACTAATATGACATGGATCCGAATGTTCACAGTGGTGGCCTTACCAACCCGTTGTTAACCCTTTTGAACGTCAGTACCTTTTTACACATTTGGTTTTGGTATGCAATTCACATATTCGGAGTTAGAGATGTTATAAAGAAAATAACATTGTTGCAGCTCAATTGCTTTATTATTTTAACAGTTTGTTACTTATTCAGGTAACTCTGATAATTAGCAAGAAGATAAAAATATATTTGTTTACATTGTATTGTATTGTATTGTATTGCATTGCATTGCATTGCATTGCATTGAATTGCATAGCATTGCATTGCATTGCATTGCATTGCATTGTATTGCATTGAATTGCATTGCATTGCATTGCATTGCATTGCATTGCATTGCATTGCATTGTATTGCATTGTTTTGCATTGCATTTCCCTGCATTGCATTGCATTGCATTGCATTGCAATTTGCATTACATCGCATTGCATTGCATTGCAATTTGCATTACATTGCATTGCAATGCATTGCATTGCATTGCATTGCATTGCATTGCATTGCATTGCATTGCAGTGCAGTGCAGTGCATTGCATTGCATTGCATTGCATCGCATTCAATTGTATCGTATTTTGTTGCATTTGCATTTGCAGGTGGTGGTTTATTATACAATTGTATCTAATTAGTAGGGCATAATATATGTGTGTCGAATACAAATTATTACTCATAACATAATATTTATTTTAGGTCGGGATGCCATATTAAGTACATCATCAAATGCTACAGCCACAGGTCGCCATGGTAGCGAGTGTACACGTTTTTACCACCATGGCAGCACGAGAGTAGGTACTATAAGTGCTTGCATTCCCATTGTAAATGAGAAAGGTATATGAGAGCATGTGAACAGAATCTAAGTTGAAGTCCCTCATCGTTGATACTCCTGGTTGTCATGTATTACCTGACTGTGACCCCTCTGTCCAATATCGTCAAGTGACTCGTCTCTTCCAGGCTGAACTTTCTGAATATTATTCCACTCAGTGTATAGTTCAGGAGCTCAATGTGCAAGCTTCTTAACCTCGATCAGCACTTACAGATATGTGATAGTGATGATTAGATGTGTCCAATGACGAACCATGGATTTTCTATATCGTTTTCTCTGAGCTAATGTGTTTAATATGCCACGTTTAATCTGTATTTCAATTTTGTGTTTTTGAAACATATATTAAACAGCTCAGACAGCTTGTTTTTTTTATCGACACTTAAATGAAGCTACATCACTTGTATCATGTGCAATCGGCTGGAATTTATTTCCAAAATAGGCAGGCGATACGAGTGTGACGTGTAAAAAAAAATTGGCTACGTTTTGCAGCTTACACTCTTTTGCCTGATTCGAAAATATAATAATGACAACAATGTGTCAAACGTATATAATTTTTATCAAGTGATATGTTCGTAATTAACTAATAGGGAGGACATAATATCACATTAAAAGCAGGAATATGGCTTCTTACATGACAATGTGTTTCCAATTAGTCAATTAAGAGAATATCACCTCAAACTTGTATACCTTGGATTGGGGTAATCCTTCTGTCAATAAGATTCGAGATTTCAGTATTGGACTATCCTTTCAATCACCATTGTATGTATGTATAATGTTTATATATTCTTGGGAATTGTTCTGTAGAATAATGAATCTCTTACGAGAAAATGATCCTGACAATACAAACTCAAAATGCCAACATTATTTACAAGATTGTCTTATCAATACGGATGGGAAAAGCCAATAGCTAGGCAGTAACCGCTTACTTTCCAAACAAGCAGTTTATACCTTTTGCTCTTCGCGCAACATAATAGCATCGACCTTATCTTAACATTTTAACTGCTAGTGGCATCAACATTTTCAATAAAATTAAACCGAAAAGACTACATTGGAAGCGCAAAACATTTAAAATGACCCATAACATAGATATTCAAATAAAAAGGAAATAGCTAACATTTATGATGATTCCAAATTGAAGAAATTTGGTTTCCATGGTTTATATGCAAACCTTTCAGGGCCTTAAGGGTTGACAAAGCAATGAAATGAATCGGGCTTTAGGCCACCTTTGTGCACATATAGGCTAAACTGGGCCAGGAGAACATCCTGAGGATGATGAGATGATTGAGATGACACTGTCCTCCAGACACAGGATTCGAAATTCGAGCCTTGGCGGTCTAAGGCCGAGCACGCTACCTCTAGGTCACGGAGGCTCCCCACAATACTGACTTTCACACGTGGATGGAGAAGAAACATTTTTGTTTCTTTCAAACCGCCGAGACCGGGAACCGAACCCCGAACTCTGGCGTGAAAGGCAGCGGTGCTAACCACTACCCTAGGACCCCCGCCCGACAAAGCAATGAGCACAATAATATACATGATACAAAATTTAGTAATTTATTTTTCATTTTGTAAACGTCATACACTATGTTTTATGTGAGGACAAAGCTGTTATAGCAGAGGGTAATCTGGTGTAGTACTGATTAGGGGTACTTAGTGATCGGACTGATATCATATGGATTAGCACCCCGGGTCTGAAGATATTAACTACAATTACAATCAACTAAATGTCATTAACAAATGACTCAGACGATCTACTTCGCTGATAAGCGACAGATGTTTGCCATGTATGTTCACCATCAAATCATAACAATCATGTGTTTATCAAATTCAAAAATAGATCAGAAACAAATTGTTTAGTTATCATACTTTAAAAAGATGCATGTTTTTATATCCAAGTAGATACGTTTTATATAATCAGATCGTTAAAGTTGTATGCCTAAGTCTATGCATCACGTTTCTTGTCGCGATATTGCGAGAAAGTGACCAAGCTATATAGACACATTCACTCACCCCGTCATATTTTTGTCCCCTTAGATATGAAAGGGTGTATCTGCCACTTTGTCAAGTGGCAGATACACCCTTTCATATCTAAGGGGACGATCTATATATAGTCGTTTTTTAATCTGTTTTATTAGCCGTTGAAATCGCAGTTATTGGGAACAAAATGTGCGTTTAAACAGCATATATTCGGTCTCAAATTGAACAAGTATGAGTAATTGTCACCCACTTGAGGCTATGAGTCGCGTTTTTTCATGTAGTGGACTAAGGGTTAGTTTTCGATGCTCACTTTCATCTCTGATGCTGCTCATCTAGAGTGTTATACTCCCTACTCCCCTTCCTCAGTGTTTGTTTTTGAAGCAAAATGCCTTTTCGCTTCATATATTTTATAAGTTTATTACTGGTTACTTGGTTATATCATGTACCAACTGTGGACGCACAACATATTAACAAAAACTCCAATAATCTTCATTTTAAATAATATTCAACAATATTTTTATATATATACAGGTATTTCAAGACAAATAAAGTTAACAAGCTGACTAGATGAATGTGACATGAAAAGATAAAAGAAGAATATTTAGAGAATCATGATAAAAACGGTCAAATAATTTGCCGACCCACTTTTTATTACGTAATATGGCCTCCCGCGGGAGAAACGCGGGGGTAATGGTGGTTTATTGTTTGTGTTATATTATTAGTAGGTCATCAGCAAACACGAAACATTTGTATAACATTTGTACAACGTCGGCCCAACGTCTTCGACGTTGGTCCAACATTGCACAAATGTTATACAAATGTTTTGTGTTTACTGGTATCCTGTGTAGGCCTACTATGTGCCCAGCACGTCTACCTTGTCGTGCAGACATGTCTCATTCCAGGTATCACGGATACAGTGCGAGTGTCCACACAGAGTCCTCCCCAACCGTGTGATCACTCCCCCGCCATTCACCAGGTGTCCCCGCGATAAGCGCCGAGCACTGCACGTTCCTAGGCAACCGAATATTGCCGACACTGAACACCGAATTAAAAACCAGCGCAGAACACGTTTGCTGTCAACATACAAAATGGACGCGAGAAGCTATCACTAAGTCGGCATATTTTTTTAATCAACCTCGCAGACTGTAATAACCCAGCACATGTAATAACCCAGCATATATATGCTCATAGGCCTATACATATACCTATAGTTTAGTAGATAAGGTAACCTATTGTGCATTTTATGATTAAAGCATGAAATTTCTACCACTTGTAAAACATCTCCTAAGGGTTATTTTAAGATGTATAGGTAAGCTGGATTTGACCTCTGATGACCTCTAGAGGTCATTGACCTCGAAAGGTCAAAATATTCACTGACAAAGCCAAAAAGTAGTGTAAATTGTATATTACAATGTCTATGATTTGTTTCTGTGTCCCAAAAGTGTGTCAAATACTCGAAGAGACTGCTTTGAATGATAAACATAACGTTAAGGTCATGTCAAGGTCACACAAAGGTCATTTAAAGGTCAAACTGGCAGAAAATAGTTAAAATGTCCACTTATTATCAATTTCCACACTGTTTTTGTGCAGTCATCTATTACAAAAGACTGGTTTTGACCTATTCTTCGTCCTATGTATTTCCCACACACATTTTAGGATATCAAGGGCATTATCAACCTTGGGAAGGAGGTATTCTCCTAGGTATTCCACTTATTATGCCCCTTTCTCAATATTAAGTTGAACGGGCCAAATTACAATTATGCAGCAATGTAGAACATTAGCTTGGGCTCCCATAGAAAAAATATTGATAAATAATTGGGTTATGAAGTTTGACATGGGGTGGGGCTGTATTTTACTGGAGTACCATCCGAAAGCAATTGGAAGGTTATGTCAAAGTCATTTCAAGGTTAAACTGGCAAAAACTGTTACCAATTTTTTTCAAACGTGTCTTCACATAAAGGAGCCTGAGCCTCGATCAGTCTGGTGGCATGTATACACTTTTTCTAGAATCACATCTATCTACATCAACCTAGCATTATGCAGGTGAGCCATATCTGATAATTTGAAAACAGCGCTGCCTCAGTTTTTTTAGCGTGATTTCCATTAATGTAATTGGTTTTAGGCCTGTTGGTTATACATTTACTAGTTTTCATGTAGCAATCATGTCTCCTTCAATAAGTTTGGTCAACAAAGCAGTGTCTTCTAATTCAGGACCACATTATTATCTATAGGCCTACTGTAGATAGATGCATAGCGTAAGCCATGTGAGCCATAGGTATGGCGTTGATGCCATAACCTTTATCTAGTCTCTCCAGTCTTATGTTCGAGGTAGCTGTAAGTTGTTGGAATTGAGACCTCATAAATTTAGAGAAAATGATGGTCATTTATACTGATTATAACTACTCGGTTAGAACGTTGATTTTTTTTTCTTAGAGTGACCCTAATAGCATAATAGAAGTGGAACGGGGGTTTTAGTCGCGCCGGGATCTATCAAGCGTGAGGCATCAGACGGCATCTAATTTTTGTATAATATACTGGGACATATAATCACTGTGTGTTATCACTATCACCAACTTATCAATCTGTTATATATTCTGCAAATAAATGCTGAATTTCAAGAGGTCAACGGGGTTGTAAGTAAGTAAAAGTATATATTTTTAGGATTTTTGCCATCTTCAAGTGATCTTGATATGACATGTACGTCGTTTTCAGATGGTACCCCAGTAAAACACAATTCCAAACCATGTGATCCTTCATAATTTTATGTATCAATATTGTGCCATGGGAGTCCAAGCTGATGTTTCACACTGCTGCATGATGGAATTTTGCTCGTACAATTAAACATTGGGAAATGAGTGTAATAAGGGGAATAAGGGTGTGATACCCCTCCCGTGGTTGACACTGCCCTCAATTTCTTGAAAATGTTTGTGGAAAATATGTCTGACCAATAATATCTCAAAATCAGTCTTTGTAATAGTTAATTGCATCCCTAGCCGCGTTGAATTTTATAAAAAGTGGATATTTTCACATTTTTTTGCGATTTTGACCTTGAAATGAACTTGATGTAACTTTGATATGACCTTGGTGTTATTCTTATTATTAACAGTAGTCTCTTTGAGCATTTGACATATTTCTGGAATACAAAAATAGTTTATAAATATGGTAATACACAATTTTCACCACTTTTGGCATTGCGAATGAGTATATGACCTTTCGATGTCGATGACCCCTAGAGGTCACCAGGGGTCAAATCTAGCTTAACTCCACAATTTAAAATAAAAATCAGGATATGTGATAATAATGGTGGAAGTTTCATGCTTTAATCATAAAATGCACAATTGTTTCATTATAGGAGCGTAAATACTAAACTATGACCCGAGTATTTTGCTGAACTTTCTGAATTTTTTTCGACAGATTTTTGACAGTTTGACCTTGAAATGACTTTGATATGACCTTAACGTTAATTTTCGACGTTACCCCAGTAAAACATAATCCCAACTCATGTCAGACTTCATAGCCCAATTATGCATCAATAGTTTGCCACGGGAGCCCAAACTGTTGTTTAACAGCTGCTGCACACTGTAATTTTGCTTGTCTTATTAAACATTTAGGAAGGGATGTAGTAAGTGGAATACTTAGGGTGTATTTCCCCTCCCAAGTTAGATACTGCCCTCAATTTCCTAAAATGCGCGTGGAAAAGATATCTAACCAAGACTTTGGCAAAACCAATCCTTTGTAATAGATGACTGCACCATTAGTATCGTTTAAATTGATTAAAAGGTGATATTTTCACTATTTGTTGCCATTTTGACCTTCAAATGACCCTATAGTAACCTTGACATGATTTTGGTGTTATGTTTATGATTAACAACAGTCTCTTAGAGTATTAGGCACACTTCTGGAATACAAAAACTTTTCATAAATATTGTAATACACAATTTTCATCACTTTTTGGCTTCGCAATTGGATATTTTGACCTTTCGAGGTCAATGACCTCTAGAGGTCACCAGGGGTCAAATCTAACTTACCTCCACATCTTAAAATAAACTACAGGATATGTACTAATAATGGTATAAGTTTCATGCTTTAATCATAAAATGCACAATGGTTTCATTATGGGAGCTTAACCACTACACTACTATACATATTCGCATATGACCCATAAATACAAATAAAAGGCAAATGCCTATATTCTAATGGCCATAATCTGAGTTTTCAGTTATATATGATTTCTTTGGTTTCTAAACTTGTGTGGCATAGAATCGGATTAAAATTATAACCTATAAAATGGATGTATTATATACTGGCTTGCATGTGATATTGAAAAACAACATTGGAGGGGGGGGGGCTGCATTTTTTTGTAAATTGCAACAAAGCTGGTGTGTTTCTCTTCACTGAATTATCAGTGTATGTGAATTTAAACCATGTACTGAACATTTTCGTCCGCTATTGTCATGGTCAATAAGGAGCTGAGATAGGAAAAGTTTCGTACAAAAAATTGTTGCTGCATTTGGGTATATAATTACCTTGTTGTTATAGAAAAAAAGTATACATAATTCTATGGTAGGCTAATGTCCCAAAGAGGTCAACTCCAAAATAGGCGCCGTCAGGGTCATATGTTGAAGAGTATACCAGAATAGAGAAAAAATGGAAAAGAGGTACCGACATTACACCTATTTCTAGGGCTAAGAAAGTGACACAGGCTAATGCCGCCTATATTTGATTTGACCTTGTTGTGACTTTATATTTGACCTTGATCACAAAAATAACATGTAAGCTGAATTCATCTTACATAGTTATTTGGAAAAGAGGTATTACACTTGATTCTAGTGCTAAAAGTTGAACAATCCTTTTTTATCATGACATATCCTGTGTTAATAGCGGCCATCTTGGATTTAACCTTGCTGTGATCCCGTTTTAGATTCTTTATTATATGAGATAACCACCATTTTTTATCTATATACAGTTTAGACTAAATATCTGACCTCATTTTCAGAAGCGGCACTGTGAATAAGAAGAATAACATATAGTTATTTTGTATCGTGTGATGCCACTATTTTTCAATCTAGACGCAACAATGGGCGTACTAGCAGTTGTGAGCGCTCCGATCCCCCTAGCAGTGCCTAATCAGCTCATCAAGATGCATCAAAATCAGTGTATGTAATCTACAGACACTGGTACCATGATTGAATGGTTTCTCTTGTATTTCAAACTTCTTTCTCACTGGATTTTGCAGCATTTTTTAGAGTTACAAGTGTATTATCTCTTGCCGGGATGATTTCGACACGATAATCCATTAATGTTGTCTTCCTTTACCGACTTCTCCCTGATAAAACTACACCCAGAAACCGACTTCTTTTTAAAACTGCACAAAATACTCAATGTTGTACTGACGGAGGACCCATACGTAGCCTGTGGGCAGAAACTAATGAAATGTTGGCAAGGCCGAGAAAAGAGTCCCGAAAAGAGGTAAATCTTTAAAATGCTATATCCCACGGTCATTTGAATGTTATTTCAAGGTCTAATGTTAAGGTCAAATGGTAAAAATATCTCTCAAAGGTTGATTAATTAAATTTAGCTGTATTTATCACAACATAGGACGACAAAAACCAAAACAGATCTGATCTGAAGTGTTCTAAATGCTCCTTGCACAGTTTGATTTGAATGAATGTTACATATAAATTTATGCTACTACCAGTACCAGCGGGGTAATAACGTCAGGTATTACAAATATATTTAATTTTGGATTAAAACAATAAATTTAAGTAAAAAAAGAACAAATAGACAAAATACTTCATGTTGTACTGATGGAGGACCCCCCTGAGGTAGCCCCTGGGTACAATAGGCTACAGGTTATAGTTATGCGCATGCGCACAATTTACAAATGCTAGAGAACATTGCGTCCATGTCACTGACACCTTATGGTCGGCGATATTCAACCACGCATGTAATGATATATCTCCGTTGCAATTAATGAAGGTACACATGTGGATTTCGCATAAATGCGAATTTGGTAAAGGGGTGTAGTATTCGCATAAATGCGAAATTGGCAAATGAAAGATTAATAATTCGAGGCCATTTTCAAATCACTTTCAAGGTAAAATTTGCAGAAAATATGATTTTTAAATAACAAAAATAAGACTAGTGTGATTTTGAAAGCAGCATCCTTTCTATTATTTTGATGATTTAGACTTATTTTCAGGGTTACATGGTCCATTTCAAGGGTAAATTTTGTTATGTGATGCCGTGTAAATTATGTTGCACACTGCTTACCACAGCAAACATGTAATGAGGAACATAATCGTTAAAATATTACACTTTATGATTTGTAATTTAAATGAGATTTTTATTGAATTTAGTGGATATTAGCAGCTCATATTATGTATACATCTAATCACCAGGGATTGTGGAAATCGGTTCTTCACAAACATTCATGTGTTGCTGTATGATATGTGAAACATGTATATGACTGTGATCAATAGTGCATATTTCAATTTTGCGTTAAACAAATGTTATAGACAGGTATATTTATGTTGCATGGTGTCAGATATGATACTTTAAACAATGATGTAACAATGCAGTAGCTACGTACTGGAAAAGCAGTTTCTGCCTTAGCTTTGTAGTCCGGCAGCTAACGGTGGTGACCCAAGATTATCTTATATAGTTTTTTTCTCTACTGATTATTTTTATCTTGCGAAGTCCACAACAACCCCGTTGGGAAACACCATTTCATCAAACGTGTTTTACATGTATCCACTTTTGGGCCACGGTTTTTCAATCCTGATATGCTTATAAATAAGCCTGGATGTTGTGTGTGCTTTGAAATTTCACACATTTTCTGTGAAAGACAGATACAAAATAGCAGCCATCTGTTTTTTTTAAATATGTAATTTTGTGCATTTTACTTGACTTGATATTGATATAAAAGACATCAAGGTAAATTAGAGCTATGTTTTAGGAAAAAAATATATTATATGAAAAATGACAAAATACAAGATGGTCGCCGTCTGTTTGAAAAATTGTATATATCGACACAACAAAGAAAAACTCAAATGACTAAAACATAACAACATTTTTTATATCAGTTGAAAGTCACTATCAAGTGCTTTTAGATAGATACATAATATTTTATTTCTGTTAAATACGAAATGTTTGTATGTACTTTATCCCTCCGTATGAACAATTTATTAGTGAATACAAGCAGGACGTCTCGCTCATGTTAATTTTATATGGTATAAATGTTTGTTATTACTTTTACATTCTCTGGTGTCATATTTCAAAAGTGACCACTGGTGAGGTGACTGCAACCACTTTAAAAGTTATCTCAGCCACTACAAAAGTGACCTCGGCCACTGAAGAAGTGATCACAGCCACTATAAAAAGTATCTAAACCACTACAAAGGGGTCTTGACGCTGCAGAAGTGATCACAATCACATTAAAAGTTATCTCAGCCACTACAAAGGTGATCTTGACCACTAACTAACAGACTGGTGCCAGCCACTGATAAAGCTATCTACATTATTTCATCAACTATAAAAGTGATCTTGACCACTGAAGAAGTGACTGCAACCACTTTAAAAGTTATTTCAGCCACTACAAAAGTGATCTCGGCCACTGAAGAAGTGATCACAGCCACTTTAAAAAGCTTCCAAACCACCACCAAGGATATGTGTTGTAGTATCCTTGACACTACAAAGGGATCTTGATCACTGAAGAAGTGATCACAGCGACATTAAAAGTTATCTCAGCCACTACAAAAATGATATCGGCCACTGAAGTAGTGATCACAGCCACTTTAATAAGCTTCCAAACCACCACCAAGGATATGTGTTGTAGTATCCTTACCACTACAAAGGGATCTTGACCACTGAAAAAGTGACTGCAACCACTTTAAAAGTTATCTCAGCCACTACAAAAGTGATCTCGGCCACTGAAGAAGTGATCACAGCCACTTTAAAAAGCTTCCAAACCACCACCAAGGATATTTGTTGTAGTATCCTTGCCACTACAAAGGGATCTTGACCACTGAAAAAGTGACTGCAACCACTTTAAAAGTTATCTCAGCCACTACAAAAGTGATCTCGGCCACTGAAGAAGTGATCACAGCCACTTTGAAAAGTTTCCAAACCACTAACAAGGATATGTGTTGTAGTATCCTTGTCACTACAAAGGGATCTTGACCACTGAAGAAGTGATTACAACCACAATAAAAGTTATCTCAGACACTAAAAACGTGATCTTGGCCACTGACGAAGTGACCACAGCCAATTAAAAAGTTATCTCAGCCACTACAAAAGTGATCTTGACCACTAACTAACAAACTAGTGCCAGCCACTGATAAAGTTATCTAAGCCATCACAAAGTGATCTTGGCCAATGAACAAGTGATCACAACCACTTTACAAATTACAAAAGTGCTCTTGACCTCCAAAGACGTGATTATAACCAGTTATCTCAGTCACTACAAAAGTGATCTTCGCCATTGAGAAAGGGATCACAACCACATTGTAAATGGCCTAAGCCACTAGAAAAGGGATCGTGACCACTGAAGAAGTGATCACAATCACTTTAAAAGTTATCTCGGCCACTACAAAGGTGATGTTGGCCATTAGCAAACTGGTGTCAGCCACTGATAATGCCATCTAAGCCACCACAAAGTGATCTTGGCCACAAAAGAAGTGATCACATCGACATTAAAAGTTATCTCACCCACTAGAAATGCGATCTTGGGCACTAAAAAGCTGATGTCAGCCACTGTAAAAAGTTATCCAAGCAAATACAAAGGGATCTTGGCCTCTGAAGTGACCACATCCACTTTAAACCACTAGAAAGTGATCTTGATCACTGAAGAAGTGATTACAACCAATTATCTCAGCCACTACAAAGGTGATCTTGAACACGGAAGAATTGATCACAGCCACTTTAAACATGATCTGAACGACCACAAAAGAGATCTTGGCCACTAACAAACTGGCTTAGATAACTTTATCAGTGGCTGACGCCAGTTTGTCAGTGGCCAGGATCACCTTTGTAGTAGCTGAGATAACTTTTATATTATCTGTGGTTACTTCTTCAGTGGCCATATATATATCTATGTATATATATCTATGTATATTATATATCTATGTAAAAGCCCTTGATAGTGATATCAAAGATGTTAGTATATTTTTTTAATTTGGGTTTTTCTTTTTTGTGTCGATATATACAATTTTCCAAACAGACGGTGACTATTTTGTATTTCGGCATTTGTTGTCATTTTTTATAAAATGTGGATACATGTAAAACACGTTTGATGAAATGGTGTTTCCCAACGGGGTTATGTAAATTTCGCTGATTTTGTTTAATTAAATTATGTTTTGCCATACATGAAGCGATATATATCTATTATCAGTGCAATTAGTGCAATGATTTATATAGTATAAGAAGCGGAATTCAATTAGTTTTCAAATGCTATATAGCAGTTGAGATCAGTTCACCAGAACAGAAATAACATACTTTTAAGTAACCCTACCCCCTTATTTAAAATTGCGCTACGTTGTTAAACATATTTAGAATACTTCAATATAAGTCATAAATAGGGCTTGCATATCTATATTTTCGATATTAACATTCGACTTCGTGTTCAGTATATCAGTTGTCTCGTTGAAATGTAGGGAGGGGAGCATGGTAGCCATAAGTAGCCCATCGCCTTAATTTTATCGTTTGCCCATATATAATTCTGTTTCATATGATTATAACTGAACTTATTGCATTTTTAAACTATGGAGATGGAAAACATATTTTTGTGATTAAAATTTGACAATCATAAATTGTTACAAGACATATTAACAGAATGTTTTCCCTTTATAAAGTCGAGTCCATCATAACTGAGGCATTTTCAGAGCTTTTTCGAATCCATGGATATCTTTATATAGAGCCCAAAGATAAATAATCAGAAGAAAAAAAAAATAACAGAGAATTTTGGATCAGACCAATATTTGTCATTCTGCTGCCGGACTATTGCACTACAGTACTCCACGAATCAGAAGAAGAAAAAAACATAACAGAGAATGTTGGATCAGGCAAATATTGGTCATTCTGCTGCCGGACTATTGCACTACAGTACTCCACTTCATGCTCTCCCGGGAAATTTTGTAAATTATGGCCTCAAGTGATACATTTTTGACCATATTTCGGCCGACATATGGTCGTTTTTTTGTTTTTGGGACCCTGAACGGGGGGGGGGGAGGGGGCGCGCCGGCTGCGCCCCCCCCCCCCTCTGGATCCGCCACTGGAGTAGTCGTGTCGGTCTGTAAGTGAAACAATGCCACCTGGTGAATAATATGCAAAACACTGCCACCTGGTGTATAAACGGGTTTACCACCAGGAATTGGTGGCAAAGCTTACTTTTTCTAGTTTTGTCTAAGTTCAATCGCCTCAACTCTTTAATTCGGGTGATTATTTTGTTAAACACACACGAGGTATTAATAATAATATCTTCATTTATTTCAGTGACATACATAGTACAAATGGCTGACAAGTCACTCTAAATACAAAAATACATCTGCGGGTGTTGGTGACAGTGTGGCCCGACAAGCACGAGATGTCCTGTCGACGCCGACTCAATGCTGGCCCAACGTCTACGACGTTGACCCACCACCGAACCAGCCCCGACCAAACACCCCTGCCTGACGGGAAAAGCGGCTCAGTTTTACATAATCATCCACACTGAGGTGGGACCATCTGAAGACCACCAGTTCAGTGTAGATGACCTAATAAATCTGTTTACATATTTCAACGATTATTTGTCGATTTTAATAATTACAATAATTACAATAAATATAAACACTATTGTCATAAATGCATGATATCTATCTCAAAACAACACGAGTAATTCATAATCGGAATAATTTCGATTTTCTCTCTTTCCATGCAGCCTCCACAAATTTTGACAGAGGTTTCCAAAAATGTATAACTAAAAATAAACATTTGTCAGCATTATTCAGTTCTAAAAAAATGTGATTGTTTTCAGTCACAGTTTGAAAAAGCGTTGTTCTAAAAGTGTCATATAGGGAACATATAAATAAAAAGTGAATTTCGTCTTCGGTTTCAGAAAGGTCACACATATTACATAAACGTTCTTCAACTCGTAAACTTCTAAATGTTTTTGTTACAGGATCTCGTATTCTTTTATAACGTCCAGTTTCTAAAGCTATAGGTAAAATGCCTGTGATCAATTGAATCAAAAAACTTCTTCTTGGTTTTGAAATATATTGTTTAATGTGGCTCGAAACAATTAGTGTGGTTTTAAATGTGATATATCTACGTAATTTGGGTTTGTTGTGCATATCAATCAACCAGGTTGTTTCCATCAGTTTAAATAATTTTGACTTTATCTCATTCAAATCATAACAATTAGCTTTCCATAAACGTTCATCATAAAAGGATAATCGTACTAGCAATTGTTTAAAGTTACTGCACCAATTGTTTTTATTTGTCATTGATAGATCAATATCTCGTTGAAAAACAGGTCTGGTTATACTGGTATTAGGTAATTTCATCATTCTATTCCAGAATCTAAAAGTACTCAAATAATGTCTATATTTGACATTAACCTCCTATTCTGTGTCTGTCTAGGACACGCATCGCAGTCGGTTGGTACTCTCATGTAGAGTCACATCGAGCTGCCAATTGCTGCCGTAATTCCCATCTCCAGGTAAATAAAATTTTATAACATAGCCAAGTACAATAGCATATATAATTAAATCTGAGTAACCCCTTGTTGTGATCAGGGTGGGGGTGAAGGATTATATACTGCTTTATTCACTTCTTTTGATTCACAGCTAGCCACGTGGTTCATAAATACAACAGCTAATTAAGCGGGTCAAACTTTCTAAGTAACGGTAGCTTATTCGAAACAAACACGAATCTTTGTTATGGCCACCGAAAATTACATGACAATGAAAGCTTAAAGGTGATCTATCACCCCTTATATGGTAGGAATACTTATGTCATTATATAGGGTGATTGACTATGATGTGACCCTCTCAGAGGGTCACATGACAGCCAATCACCCCATATAAGGAAACACTTGTGCCCCATCTTGTGGCGACTTTGATTTATTTGTCACAAAATTATTCATACTATATAAGGGGTGATAGATCACCTTTAATATATCCCAGCAAAACGTTTGTATAACATTTTGTACAGCGTCGGCCAAACGTCTTCTCCGCTGGTCCAACATTGTGCAAATGTTATACAAAAGTTTTCTGTTTACTGGCTATAGTGCTAGATAAAACGCCATTCACAACTATATTTGGTGAGGCCAAAACTTCGACAGCCAGTAAACCTAATAGAACCAAGTTAGTGAGTTATGTATTTTTTTAAAAGGCTTGTATCTAATAACAATGTATACATGTACATATTACACTTCCCTGCAGACTTTGAATCATTGTTGTTTTAACCTTGATCCATCGTTGTATACGGCGGACCAACATTGATTCAACGTCTTGTGTCTGCTGGGTCGGGACACAATCAAGCATTTACAGTATTCACAGTAAAGGGGGGGCACCATATAATATCCACGGGGGGGGGGGGGCTGGAGTTTTTGTCGCGGACAAATTATTGAATTCAACCCGGCTCGGAGGCGAGCCGAATATTTTCAATTTTATAATATGTTTATATAGAACAGTTCTTGAAGTAAATTATTTATTTGATGCATAATCTGCCCGAAATCAATTATTTCGAAAATACTCCAGCACTCTGGAGATTGAATGGTGCCCCCTAAATGGCGTTCAGCCAATGTCGTTTTCAGTTTGGACCAGTTGTGTAAGCAATTGGACAACGCTCGACCAACGAGACGCAAATAATGTATTGAATGGCTCACCTACCACCAATTGTGTTTCTCGTACAACATGGTCATTTGATCATATAGACATTGTTTCACATTATAGTACAACACATTGTCTGCACGCGGAACTCATTAGAGTGGTACATAGGCTTACATCAGCTCGACCTACGGAATGCAGCCAGTTGAGAAGAGAAAGAGGAATGTCACATATGATATATATGATGATTAGACATACTAATGACACAGACGGACCACAGAATGAGGCCACCACAGCAAATTATACAAATCAACTCTTCATACTATATGTAGGCTAGGTATAATATTATAGTGGGGCTATGCGTACCACAGTATGGTGTGGTACCAGTATGCGACGGTGACCTTAATATGTTTTTTGAACGCTGGCCTAGCATTGAACAAAATGTAGAATCAACATCTATTATTTTCTATGTAGCTGTAATAAGTATTAGTTTGTTGGGGGTGTCATGGGCGAGAAGGTCGTACTTGGTCCAGATATGGTATAATTATTCTAGACCCAGTCATATATAGAATATCACAAACAAGGTCAATCAGGGCTATACTCACATTCTAATTTGCATTTGGTTGGAAGAATGATGAATAAATAATACACAATTGAATTGCTTTTACGTATCTAGATAATTGAGCTCAGAGGCATGTCAAAGGGGAAAATGGTCACGTGTACACTGTTAGATTAAAAGTCAAAGGAAGTAATTGGATCTCTCTGGACTTGGCGGGGTGTGTGATTTATAAAACCTAATCCTAAAATCATGAAACAATACACAATGGTGGTACAATGTTAGCCCAGCATCTACGTCGTTAGAACCAAGATTGAGTCAAAGTCGATCTCGTGTTTGCTGAGAAGCCGACTTTTCAAAACAATACACAAAAAATCCATTCTAGAACGGAAAGTCTTTTCTGATAAATTAACAGCTATCTATTCTTGCACAAAAATAGAGTTACAAGTGAAGTCATGAATGATGATTAAAGACATTAATTATTGTTTCTAGAACTAACAGATAATTTAATGTAAATTTAGACTGTATTCAAATTGGGGGGTAGGGTTACGTAATCGTCTGTTTTTGCTGTTTTACTTATATGCGCTATACCATAAAAAAAACAGGAAATAAATTTCCGTTCTTCCGATATATAGTACGTTGCAGTGATTAAGTAAATATACATTTCTCCACATACGTTCAAACATATTTTTTATTACAAAATAATGAAAATCAACAAAAACAGCAGTTAGTCAACATGGTCAAGGGAAACCATTATATTAAAAAATAAAACATCAGAAATAAATGATTATCAACTCCAAGAAAGCATAATTTGTGCATTCATATGCGACAAATCTTAGAAAAAAACACCGGTCAAACATTGGGTATATGTGTCGTGTTTGCTGTGATGCGACCATATTACCGTATCCGGTATTTGTGAGTGCCACCCACTCACATCCGCTACTGAATGATGGCACAGTGAATCACAGGGCCGCGTATCCCTGCACGTATTATCCGCTACAAAAAACAAACAGCAGTAACTACTTACTAGAAAGGTAACCCGTTACTGCTGTCTGATTTTGCACGGAATAGCAGATACATCAGGGTCCACATCAGATGGTCACACATATCTGGTTGACCTCCAATGCCCATGACCGGTGTGTGGGAGTGTGCAGAGCGGTTCATCTGTACCAGGACTCTCATTTACTGCGACTCGCTTGAGAAAATCACCATGATTTCCAGGGATAATATGCTTAACATGGTGGCGATGGGCTTGTTGCTATGGTTATTCTTTAATCTCTTGGTATCGTCATCAGCTGCTAATATTCCTGAAAGGTATGAACTAGACAATTGATAATAATACCGTAACGATTATGTGAATACACTTTAAATGATACTAGTTTGCAAGAAAGATCTTATATTTAATTTTTTTCCTGAATATCGGACCAGCTGACATGTCTACAACTATGCAATCAACAGCCATGATTCCGTTTTGGCGACGAGCAGCACTTAAACCCTTTTTTTTTTTTTTTTTTTTTTTTTTTGTTTGTTTACTTTGTTTGTTTGTTCGTTCGTTTGCTCTTTCGTTCGCTCGTTCGTACGTTCGTTCGTTCGTTTGTTCGTTCATTCGCTCTTTCGCTAGCTCGGTAGATAGTTTGTTTGCTCATTTATTTTGTCATTTTCACTTTTATTTCTCCAACCAATCAGCCAATTAACCAACGAACCAACCAACCAATCAAACAATCACAGTATGTCTCATAAGCCACCCAAATGAGTGGCAGATAGGACACTTTAGCTCCAAGAAGGCAGCATGTTACTTGACTCTTATCTTGTAATTTATTGATTTGTGTTTAGATTCCTAAGCAAGAGAGACTGTAACACGGACGTGTGTGATGATGTACCTCTGTGTGTGGATCCCGTTGTGGGAGAATGCTGCCTGGAGTGCCCCAATGGTCAGTACAATAGTCAATAAGTTATGTCGCGAGGCGCAGAAATCAGAATCAATATCGATCCAGAGCTAAAGCTTTGAGACGTCAACTGGGATCCAGATACACCAGTCCCCATTCACATTTACACGTAATATAGTAAATTACGTAAATTCGCCAAGGTGCCGACATTTTGTATCCTCTTGAAGTTGTGTGGTAATTATCTAGATTATCAAATTTGATAACAATTTTTTTTTCATTTATCACTTATTGAATGCACGTAAAAAGCTATATTCTAAGTGATCATAAATAATAACTACCCTGCTTGTGATTGGTCCATACTTGGCCTAGTAACCACGAGAAGTTGACCTGTGCTGCTTGAGCCTACTTCAAAGCTGAACCAGTGTCACAGACAGTGATCCAGCATTCAAGCATTACATTAATCAACGTCTCGCCTTTGCTGGAGGTGGGGTCTAGGGGGTTTGGGGGTCTAGCGTTTTTTTTTACTATGATTTCACTAGCACACCATAGGCCAGTTTGTACATAACAAATAACGCGCCTCCATTTACACAGTCTGCGACAAGTCGCTCTGGTTTAAAGGGGATCTATCACCCCCTATATAGTATGAATCAATTTGTGACAAATAAATCAAAATTGCCACAAGATGGGGCACAAGTGTTTCCTTATATGGGGTGATTTCTATCATGTGAGAGGGTCACATGATAGCCAATCACCCCATATAAGGGCGTAATTATTCATACCATACAAGGGGTGATAAATCACCTTTAACATTTAACGTCGGGCAGCGTCGCCAGCGATTTACAGTTATCACGGACTGTATAATCTGACATTACACTACAAACACCACATTATTTGAGCATGATAAGATGATGTTGCTTACAGGGAAGACCTGCCTTCATAAAGGAGAGATGGTTTACGGTGAGTCGGAGGTGCCCACTGGAGATCCTCTGTGCAAAGAGTTCTGCTTCTGTCCTGAAGACACCTACTACGTGATGTACGGAGGACAAACTCCAGCGTTCTGCTTCAAGATGTGCGCTTAATCAACTTGTTTTTCCAGCATGACACGTGTACCTGCTAATCAATGTGGGTGAGATATTACAAAACTTGTCTGATTTGGAGTATAGCAGCAAAGTTGTGATGAAAATGATGGCTCACGTTGGGAAAAATATCAAGGCGAATGACAAATTAAAAATTGAAGTTTTCTCACACCGTGCAGCGATTTTCACTATGAGACGAGATATAATGTTATCAGTCCATATCGCATTATTGCTGAGCTGCAATGTATGACAGTTGTCTATGATGTGTGACTTAACCGTGTGAGAAAATACCAACGTTGCTCAATTTTTCGTGCGTTATGGGAAAATACAGCACATGTCCAATGAATGAGGTGCTCGCCTAAAGGATCACACCTTGTTCATTGGACGAGTGCTGTATTTTCATTATCGCACTCTACTGAATACCGTTTGCATGTCGTATTTGGATATTGAAAATACGTGGAGAAATATGCCCACATTATATTCAAGTTGCATGTTCCAACATGATCGAGACTGTTTATATCGATATCCTGATCACCAAAATACTGCTGCGCAAAGCCAATGCCTATATAACTGCTTAATTTATAAGTAAACAGTCACCTAAAGTGAATCTTTTGAATTCGTGGTTTAAGACATTCTAAACTGTCATTGAAATGTTCGTTATATTCGAGGAGATATTATAATACTGGTGACACAATAACTCCTTGTGTATTCGTGTATGTATTGAGCTGTCAAATGTTTTGATAGTTGGATGAATGAGTTGAAATGTACGATGGAACCGAGTAACGTAAGCAGCATGGGATCGACTTTAGTCGTCAGAATCTGACGTCTGCTGACGTCAGATTCTCACGACTAAAGTCGATCCCAGCATTGTGATGATGCCGCTATCATCCTAATAATACAGTAACATAGTAAGAAGAACTAGCTCAACAAGAGATGGTAATAAATACAATCAGTGATAAAGACATTCCTCTGAATTTGTTTCTGATAGCATGGCGCACCTCAACCCTATTACGAATATTATTATTTAGTGATACTATTAGATTATTGGTACAAGAAATATACCCGTACGTATGTCCTGCAAATAGAAAAGGCATTAAATTCGTACATTTCCAGTAATCAGCTACAGCATTTCGGCTTTACAGATAAGCGTTACTAACACTCAAACAGTCTTATCACTCTTAACAACCAGCTATTTCTTCTGATCAGCGCTTCTAACGCTCAACCAGTCTTTTCCCTCAAAACCCTTTAACCGCCGGTGCCGAATAAATTCGTTTTTTTTACTACCACATTCAGTACTACCTTTTAAACATGTTAAAGATAAAATGTGAAATGAATTAGTAATATTTGAAAAGAGTTGACCCCTCATTTTGTGAAATCTGAATAATTTTCACTCACTTGAAGTTGTGGATCGCGTCAGCGAGACACAACTTCAATTGGGTGAGAATTTTAATAGACTAATTTGGCGATTAGAGGGTTAAAGGCCACTAACGCTCAACCAATAATTTCCTTCTTAGAAGCCAGTTATATCTTCTGAGCAGCGTTACTAACGCTCAACCAGTCTTACCCCTCTTCGAAGCAAGTTATATCTTATGAACAGCATTACTAACGCTCAACCAGTCTTATCTTTCTTAGCAGCCAGTTATATCTTCTGAACATTTACTAGCGCTCAACCGGTCGTATACCTTTTATAAGCCAGTTATATCTTCTGAACATCGCTACTAGCGCTCACCCAATCTCACCCCTCTTAGAAGCAAGTCATATCTTCTGAACAGCGTTATTAACTTCATCCAGTCTTATCTCTTTTAGAAGCAAGTTATATCTTCTGAACATCGTTACTAACGTTCAACAAGTCGTATACCTTTTATAAGCCAGCTATATTTTCTGAACAGCGTTATTAACGTTCAACCAGTCGTATACCTTTTATAAGCCAGTTATATCTTCTGAACAACGTTACTAACGTTCAACGAGTCGTATACCTTTTATAAGCCAGTTATATCTTCTGAACAACGTTACTAACGTTCAACCAGTCGTATACCTTTTATAAGCCAGTTATATCTTCTGAGCAACGTTACTAACGTTCAACCAGTCGTATACCTTTTATAAGCCAGTTATATCTTCTGAACAACGTTACTAACGTTCAACCAGTTGTATACCTTTTATAAGCCGGTTATATCTTCTGAACATCGTTACTAACGCTCAACCAGTTGTATACCTTTTATAAGCCAGCTATATCTTCTGAACAGCGTTACTAACGCTCACTCAATCTTACTCCTCTTAGAAGCAAGTTATATCCTCTGAACAGGGTTACTAACGCTCAACCAGTCGTATACCTTTTATAAGCCAGTTATATCTTCTGAACAACGTTACTAACGTTCAACCAGTCGTATACCTTTTATAAGCCAGTTATATCTTCTGAACCACGTTACCAACGCTCAACCAGTCTTATACCTTTTATAAGCCAGTTATATCTTCTGAACAACGTTACTAACGCTCAACCAGTCGTATACCTTTTATAATCCAGTTATATCTTCTGAACATCGCTACTAACGTTCAACCAGTCGTATACCTTTTATAAGCCAGTTATATCTTCTGAACATCGCTACTAACGCTCAACCAGTCGTATACCTTTTATAAGCCAGTTATATCTTCTGAACATCGTTACTAACGTTCAACCAGTTGTATACCTTTTATAAGCCGGTTATATCTTCTGAACAACGTTACTAACGCTCAACCAGTCTTATGCCTTTTATAAGCCAGCTATATATTCTGAACAGCGTTACTAACGCTCAACCAGTCTTATGCCTTTTATAAGCCAGCTATATCTTCTGAACAGCGTTACTAACGCTCACCCAATCGTATTCCTCTTAGAAGCAAGTTTTATCTTCTGAACAGGGTTACTAACGTTCAACCAGTCTTATATTATAAGCCGGTTATATCTTCTGAACAACGTTACTAACGTTCAACCAGTCGTATACCTTTTATAAGCCAGTTATATCTTCTGAACAACGTTACTAACGTTCAACCAGTCTTATACCTTTTATAAGCTAGCTATATCTTCTGAACAACGTTACTAACGTTCAACCAGTATTATACCTTTTATAAGCCAGCTATATCTTCTGAACAACGTTACTAACGTTCAACCAGTCTTATACCTCTTAGAAGAAAGTTATATCTGGTGAACAGCGTTACTAACGCTCAACCAGTCGTATCCGTCTTAGCTGCTTAGATCTAGAAGTCAGCTATTTCTTCTCATCATCGTTACTACTGTTTGTTTTATAAAACAATTAAGTAAAAATAAATAAAGCCCAATAATACAATTCACGCCCGCTCCGTTATTTTGTTACCAGCTAATTTGACTAAATGACGCTTGTGGTAAGTTGTGGAGTAGCGTACTGGACAAGGGCCCGAGGGAAGTATGTTTGACAGAGACGAAGGGTTCAATTTGTTCAGTATCGCGTTGTGAGCAGCTGGATAAACTTAACCTTTTAACCGCCGGTGTCGCATATATTGGGGTTTTCATTTTCTATTAGCACATTAAGTACCACCTTTTAAAATATGTTAAAGATAAAATGTGACATCAACCAGCAAGATTTGAAAAGAGTTGACCTCAATTTTGTCAAATCTGAATAATTTTCACTCACTTGAAGTTGTGGATCGCGTCAGCGAGACACAACTTCAAGTGAGTGAGAATTCAAATTGAATAATTTGACGGTTAAAGGGTGAAAGCGACACAGTCAGGCTAAAATCATCAAAAATCTGTATTTTTCTTTGGCTTTTTAATGTGGCCATAAGATGTGAACATGTCCATAGACTAAAATTGCGCAAGTCTTTTAAATTTTGAGCTGCTGTGGCAACATACCAAGTGTGCCGAATGGCTCATTTATCAGCTATCCCCGTATTTCTTATTTTGGACATGCATGTCCGAAATTAAATTTTGTTTTTATCTCTCGCTTAACTGGCCAATTCGCAAAACAGTATTTTAAAAACGTGCGCAATTCTAGTGTATGGGCTATGTCTACATGCTTGCGTAAATCCCTCAAGTAATATTTTTCTCAAACGAACTATATATATTATATAAATGATATGATGATATATTTCACGGTATGGTATAAATAATTTAATATATTATACTAAAGATTTATTATGTTTAGCCACTATGCGACTCTCGAGATAAAGTTGATTTAAAATCAAGTACCAGGGCATGGGCCATAATTTTAAAACATAAAAAATAGCAGAAAACAGTGACTGATTGATATTGCGTGATTATAATACAATAAAACATAAAAGTCAAATTGTTTTATAAGCGTATCGGGAAAAAACAGAACACGTAGTGTCAACGCCACAAAATATAACTAAGACACACATATCTACCAGAGACATTCATTAATTTATGCATTGATTCATTGATTCATTCATTCATTCATTCTATCCTTTATTCTTTATTTTAATCCATTTATTTATCCACCTACAAGTGATAATCCTGAGATAACTCGTGCTATTTCTCATTGTAATGATTTAACCCTTTAAGCAATCACGATGCATTAAAGCATCATTTTACATCCCTGAAAACATATTAATTTTCCTACAACTATAGGGGTTTTAGAACGAAAATTCCCATGAAACTGGTTTACCAATACGTGGTAATTTTCTTTAATTTTTAAACCATATGATTTCATTTTCATCCACTACAAGTCGAGAATTGCGGCAGCAATTCGCGGCTTGTAGTGGATGAAGTTGACTATGGTAAAGTCAGGATTGAGAGGGTTAAACATGTTCAATACGGATAACCTAATATGTTATTTTTTATTCTAGAACAATTGTTGATTTATTTGTTTTAAATAAGACTGTGTAACATGCCCTAAAATAAGTTGATTTGAAGGTGTAGGAATATTTCTTTATTTATTTCTTTACACAATAAACACATGCCTCATGAGTTGAGAGTTAGCAGTTTCAAACGCACAGCCACTATTAAGATCAGGACAAATACTGCATAACATACATCACTATCGCTGGTGTGAATATAATATAATTTTATGTGATGTTTATGCGGCAACCAGGTAACCATGCAGTTATTCATTCACTCGAACACAATGCTCTGAATCAATGCTAGTTTAATGTTGGTCCGTCGTCGTAGACGGTGGGCCAAGCATTTCTTCAACGTCTGCGTTTAGTAGTGCATACAGGCGTATAAATCATCCGAGAAGGAACACCTGAAACCATACAATGTAAATTAGAGGCAGGTGGGTACTCTACTGTCACAACAGGCATGTGGCAATAAATCAATAATGGTCAGCGTCGGAGACGTTGGCCCATATTTAAACCAGCATTGATTCAATGCTTCGCTCCTGCCGACTGTGCACAGTCTGATGAGTAGGAGATAAATGGTTATCCTAATATTAACTAGAAGGGTCTACAAATAACTGAGATGGCTCCCCTCCAGCAGAATAGCCATCAAGGTTGATAGCTAATAGATGTAGAGTCAATGGCATTTGTAATTAATGTTATTAAATGGCTCCTGTGGACAGTAGAGACTATGTATTAAGCGGAATTTATTATTCCGTTTTGGTGCGAAACACTTGTCAATACTCCCAAAAACACGACATTGACCCAATACTGGTCCAATGCTGGCCAACAATCTGCGACGCTTGCCCAACATCAAACCAGCACTGGTTTAACGCCTCGTGTTTGCTGGGCTGCGTTCAACCCGGTAAACACAAAACATTATTGTTATGTGTCCTTTGTGGAGTGTTTTGAAATGTTTTGACATTCTAAGAAACTAAGAAACTATCTGTTCAAATGAACATAATTCTTCCGCATAAAATATGTTAGATCCTAGGTTGTAAGCCTGCCTAATCATCCCCATATTGCGAAACTACATGACTCTCAGCATTATAATTTTTTTTACACAATTGCGATTTCTGGAGAGAGGCTGATTGAACAAACGTTGACTCTATGTTGTTTTAATATTGGGCCAACGTCGTCGCCAGTGGCCCTGCAAGAAGTATAAACATGTTGTGACATCTCCCTTCATTTTACCCAGCAAACACTAGGCGTTGAAATAATATTGGGCTAATTCTGGGCCAGCGTGGTTGACAATGGACCAACGTTAGTCAGCGCTAAAGCTTGTTGGGTACCCGCATTCTAAGGTGCCAGTATGTCTGTTGCCATCTTTTGTTTGCTCTTCACAGACTTTTTAGGCCTATGCAAATCAAAAACAAAGGCTGGGTTAATGTTGGCCCGCCGTCTGTGACGCTGGCCCACATTCAGCGTGGCGTCAAACACGATCCAGGTAACCTAATACTGGGCTAATGTTGTCTCAGTGTCGTAGACAGTGGGCCAACAATAGCCCGGCATTGGGTCAACGTCTCATGTTTGACCGCCTCCTCGATAGACGGGGAGAACGCACAGACACAAAACTGATCGGACGAACAACTGAGCGGTGGGAGGTAAAGCAATATGTCTCCACCTCTATAGAGGGGAGACATACTTGAAGTGGGGTTGTTCGTCTTTAAAAAAGATAAAATTGCGTTATGCGATACATGAATATATATATATTTATATATATTGCATATTTTTTACTAATATCACTAGCCCAATATACAGTTTGTTTAAACTCACCCATAAACAACCGTTACCATAGTAGCCAGTGAAAACAAACTAGTGTAAGTGTTTGGAATATATGTGTCGTGTCATATCTAAACCGGCATTAGTTGTCAGTTTTAAAAAAGTATTAACAACTGGTTCTGGAAGAGAAAAGTTCTAGTTTTAAAAATTGTAAATATATCTCAACATAATCCATGAATATAGCAGAATGTTTTTGAAATCACACATAATCATAATATATATCTTTCTTAAAAAATCACAAAATTGAAAAAGCTACCTCCTTGAACTACATTTGCTAAATTTCCGTCTTTTCTCATCTCTCAATTACCATTACAACTACATGTATCTAAGTATGTAAAACTGTAATGACGTATTACTTTTGATCACTTTCCAAAGATGTAGTTTTTTAGAGAATAGTAAAACTGTTGTTGCCATGGTAACTAAAACGATAACGGCATGTTTCTGCGAAGTAATGTCAAGCTCACGTTAAATTTGTTAAGGTCAAGGCCGATGGTCATTCTGAATATTAAAAAACATTGATCTTTGGAACCAAGGAGGTGATATCACCATGAATTTTAAATCAAAATATTGGTATTGCATATAGATAAAATAGTTGGTGGTGTTTTCGCAGCAGCTGAACAACGGCATGATATTTGAACTAAGAAAACGGAGGGGCTGAAAAGGCAGATAGACATCGAAACCACGAATCTTCTCTAATTCTGTCGATATACATTTATTGTTTGACCTTCATATATATGCGCTCATATTGGATTCTACCCACAATGCAATGGTTGTATGGTTGTATGTAGAAACCAAGATCATAAATTTGCTTTAATGATATTTCACCTGAAAAACATGGCCCACCGTTGGTACTGTTGGCCCAACGTTGGGCCAACGTCTCATGTTTGCTGTGCTATCGAGGGTAGTAGAGCTTACTATATGTCCTGTATTTTCTCACATCAGTGCTCTCAACAGCCCGTTAGAAGAGGCTGCGAAGTATTTGATGAGTGTAATATGTGTTCACACTCTGATTAATCGCTGCATGATTCTCAAACACTGAGAGTTTCATGTATTATATAACAGAACTACATGATCAGCATGTTTATCATCTGTGTACGCAAGGAAACCTTTGGATAACGAAATGCGGCACTGTGGAACCTTCAGAGACATACACGCAACGAGGTCTGTAATCAATTATATTAATCACCTATTTTCAACTGGCGATTTAACAATTTTAGTGTTGAATTTTCGATTTGTTTTTTCTCATTCATTGTGAACTGAAATCGCGATTTCAAGTTTCAAATGGCGAGCAATATGTGCATTCATGGCAATTATAGGCACATCCTATAAATTTAATTATTTAACCCTCTCAGGCCTGAATTTACCATTGTCATCTTCATCCACCACAAGCCGAGAATTGCTGTCGCAATTCTCGACTTGTAGTGGATGAAGATGATTGGATGTGGTTTAAAAATTGAAGAAAATTGCCATGTATTAGTAGACCAGTCTCATGGAAATTTTCGTTCTAAAACCCTCGGTTGTAGGAAAATCAAGTATGTTTTCAGGGATGTAGAATGATGCTTTAATGCATCGTGAGGGCCTAAAGGGTTAATTAACTTTAACATGTTGCCAGTTTGCAAATATAAGTGTGCAGCTCATTTGGTTTGAAACCTGCTTGAGCATATTATAAATATATATACCTGGATCTAGCAATACAAGGGTTAAAAACGCGAAATAGGTTTTAATCTTGACTATTTTGCACTTTGTTCATCAGCTGCTCATGAGCAGCTCATACCAATGTTTAAATCTGCTATACAGATTATATTTGTATATTTTGAGAAGAAGCATGATTGAATCGCAAAATAGCTTGATTTTACAGAACAACAAATATGTTGTTTTTTTATTTGCTACCAACTGTAATTTTCTGACATGTGATGGCTGATCCAGAATGTCTGGAAAGGCTTTAGAGCCTATATAATATTCATAAGTGAAATATTATGATCCATAGTAAAACTAAACTACTGCATAGGCCAATATTTTAAATAGTATACAATTTTCATCATTATAGTTACGTTTTCTTTCACAATTGTAAATTATTGACAAAATAATGGATATAGTAACACTAAAAATGTTACTGTATTTGGAAAGTGTACAGCTCATAAACGTTTACCAACGTTTACCAAAATATATTTGTATTGCCTAAAAGCAACTGAAAAGGGATCTAAGCTCGACTCTACGATGTGCAGCGGTCATGGGGAGGTTCTTCGTCTACATCCATGCATACTGCCCAGACGGTTATTTTTATCACCAATTGTAAATTAACATGCAAAATTATCAGTAAGACTGCGCACAAGAAGGGTAGTGACATTAAGGTTATCCCCATATTACTGAAATTAATTGTTTTTTTGTAAATCCCCAGGAACATAACTTGTTCTGATCTGTGTATCAAGGATAATGGTTTAAAAGTTGTGATCAACCTACTGAATAAACGAGATTCACATAGGTTCGTATCTCCAATTATAATACTATTTAATCAAAGCGCTATATATTGGCACATCTATTTATACCCATTAATTAAAATAAAATAATAATAAATAATAATAAAATAATAATGATATATTGAATCTGATGCCTGCTTTATGTTCCACAAATGATCCCATCAGATGGGTAATCTGTTATGGTAAGTGTCTCGTATATGGTTTCTTTACAATTATAATGAAAAATATACTGGTGATAGGATTACAACTTCTTTTTAACTGCATGCATGTCGTATCATTCTCTGCATAAGCCTTATAGTAGAAAAACATGACCCACCGTTGGTACTGTTGGCCCAACGTTGGGCCAACGTCTCATGTTTGCTGTGCTATCGAGGGTAGTAGAGCTTACTATATGTCCTGTATTTTCTCACATCAGTGCTCTCAACAGCCCGTTAGAAGAGGCTGCGAAGTATTTGATGAGTGTAATATGTGTTCACACTCTGATTAATCGCTGCATGATTCTCAAACACTGAGAGTTTCATGTATTATATAACAGAACTACATGATCAGCATGTTTATCATCTGTGTACGCAAGGAAACCTTTGGATAACGAAATGCGGCACTGTGGAACCTTCAGAGACATACACGCAACGAGGTCTGTAATCAATTATATTAATCACCTATTTTCAACTGGCGATTTAACAATTTTAGTGTTGAATTTTCGATTTGTTTTTTCTCATTCATTGTGAGCTGAAATCGCGATTTCAAGTTTCAAATGGCGAGCAATATGTGCATTCATGGCAATTATAGGCACATCCTATAAATTTAATTATTTAACCCTCTCAGGCCTGAATTTACCATTGTCATCTTCATCCGCCACAAGCCGAGAATTGCTGTCGCTATTCTCGACTTGTAGTGGATGAAGATGATTGGATGTGGTTTAAAAATTGAAGAAAATTGCCATGTATTAGTAGACCAGTCTCATGGAAATTTTCGTTCTAAAACCCTCGGTTGTAGGAAAATCAAGTATGTTTTCAGGGATGTAAAATGATGCTTTAATGCATCGTGAGGGCCTAAAGGGTTAATTAACTTTAACATGTTGCCAGTTTGCAAATATAAGTGTGCAGCTCATTTGGTTTGAAACCTGCTTGAGCATATTATAAATATATATACCTGGATCTAGCAATACAAGGGTTAAAAACGCGAAATAGGTTTTAATCTTGACTATTTTGCACTTTGTTCACCAGCTGCTCATGAGCAGCTCATACCAATGTTTAAATCTGCTATACAGATTATATTTGTATATTTTGAGGAGAAGCACGATTGAATCGCAAAATAGCTTGATTTTACAGAACAACAAATATGTTGTTTTTTTATTTGCTACCAACTGTAATTTTCTGACATGTGATGGCTGATCCAGAATGTCTGGAAAGGCTTTAGAGCCTATATAATATTCATAAGTGAAATATTATGATCCATAGTAAAACTAAACTACTGCATAGGCCAATATTTTAAATAGTATACAATTTTCATCATTATAGTTACGTTTTCTTTCACAATTGTAAATTATTGACAAAATAATGGATATAGTAACACTAAAAATGTTACTGTATTTGGAAAGTGTACAGCTCATAAACGTTTACCAACGTTTACCAAAATATATTTGTATCGCCTAAAAGCAACTGAAAAGGGATCTAAGCTCGACTCTACGATGTGCAGCGGTCATGGGGAGGTTCTTCGTCTACATCCATGCATACTGCCCAGACGGTTATTTTTATCACCAATTGTAAATTAACATGCAAAATTATCAGTAAGACTGCGCACAAGAAGGGTAGTGACATTAAGGTTATCCCCATATTACTGAAATTAATTGTTTTTTTGTAAATCCCCAGGAACATAACTTGTTCTGATCTGTGTATCAAGGATAATGGTTTAAAAGTTGTGATCAACCTACTGAATAAACGAGATTCACATAGGTACGTATCTCCAATTATAATACTATTTAATCAAAGCGCTATATATTGGCACATCTATTTATACCCATTGATTAAAATAAAATAATAATAAATAATAATAAAATAATAATGATATATTGAATCTGATGCCTGCTTTATGTTCCACAAATGATCCCATCAGATGGGTAATCTGTTATGGTAAGTGTCTCGTATATGGTTTCTTTACAATTATAATGAAAAATATACTGGTGATAGGATTACAACTTCTTTTTAACTGCATGCATGTCGTATCATTCTCTGCATAAGCCTTATAGTAGAAAGATCAGCCAATGTTATGAGAGATAACCCGCTGACCACTCCCCAAAATGGCATTCTGAATACGAATGACAGTGGCGATTCCAGGAATTGACAAACGGGGGGGTTACTTTTTACAATAATTTATACACACCACAGGTCACACATCCACCTTCTTAAACGCTTCACATACATCGAAGGCTATAAATGATGCATTCTAGAGCATATTTCGGCCCAAATGTGGGCGTGTTTTTTTTGGAACCGTGAACGGCTTCTGAATCAGCCACTGAATTAACCTCCTCTGAACAGCCACCTGTCCTAAATGGTCACTTTTCCTGTGGCCCAAGAGTGACTGGCCCAAGAGTGACAGGTTCTACTGTATTGTTTTTCAGAGCAATCCTTCTTTAAAAGTAGTGATGACGAGCATACATTTTGTATTGAAATATAGGAGAAGATCAAAAGTAAATCAGTTTATAAACTGGTGTAAGATACAAAATAGGTAGACTTAATCAGGGATAGCAGGTGAAGCGCATAGCTTGAGATCAAATTTAATTCCATTCGTAGAAGCTCAGCTGCAACTAAGGGTTGTTATCCTGGTGTGTGAATAGCCTGATATTATAGATGTTGTTAAATCAAAAAGATAAATAAAAATAATTGCTGTTTTATAAAAAATAATCTATTGTGAATAACGGGTAAATTTAATTTTAAATGGATTAATGTGTTTGTTGAAGTGATATATACAGTGTATCTCCCTTTCCCTTTCAGATATTTAGTTATCAATGAGATCTGTATTATGCATAAGGATCAGTAGCGTTCTATTTCACTTCAGATTTGGTAAACATTCGCAATATTTTATTCGAACCTAGTTCAGCCTGTCTCTGCACAACAGTGACCCTCAAATCGAATATTCTGATTTTTTTCTAACAAAAAATGACAATGTTATACTATTTTAACCTACCTAAAACAAGCAAAAGATCATTTTAATCTCTTCTTCATTCACTCTGACAAATATACATTAATTAGCATGATTCATGCCACCAATGAGACCATGAACATAAAAAATATGTATTTATTAAACAAATTCTGCTCTTTCGAAGGCGGCCATCCTGAATTTTGACTCATTTATAACAAAAATAAATATATTTCGACTCTTTACTTCATTCACACTGACAAATACACGTTAATTAGCATACTTTGTGCCACCAATGAGACTATGCACATAAAAATATGAATGTATTTTTACAAATTTTAACAATTCAAAACTGGGACGTGGCGTAATGGCTAGAGCGCGGAGCTTTGCCAATGTCACTGGCTGCCGTGCGGTTTCGAATCCCGCTTGGTGCAGGATTATCAGAGAAATATCATGTTTCTCCCCTCTCAATATTTGGACATTATTTTGATGCTGTGTCCTTGGGCAAGGCACTTTACCCTCACATGCTTCACTTGACTCAGGTGTAAATGAGTACCTGGTAGGACAGAGATGGCAATGTGTGCGACTAGTTCCTAGCGCCGAAATGGCTGCAAGTGCTGTATGCTGCAAAAAGGGAGTTGAAATGGTACACGAATAAACAGGTCCAGTGACCAGGGGTAATATTTGTGAAGCGCACAGAGCATTGTATGTGCGCTATATAAGAACTCACCATTATTCATTATTATTATTTTGGCGGCCATCTTGAATTTGAGTACTTTCCCGAACTGGGATTTTTAGTGACTTTTAATATGTCTTTCAGGACTATTTTCTGAGTGAATCCTGAAAAAAAATCAGCTTGTTACGAATTTATTCTACCCTATAGTGTATTGTCAGGCTAATGCTCCTGGACTATTAGCAGCCTGTGCATACATAGTGACAACATACACTGTAGTCATCATAGTTGTGGCCATATCTCTTACCGCTGCCGATGTGTTGACCTATTTATGTACAGATATGTTTTTTTGTGGTTTTCCATAATCATATAGGTTTCTTTTTTATGATTGGCCTGTTTATCGCATTAGGCAGTCTGTGTGCATACATAGTGACAAGATAGTTGTGGCGGAATTTTTTACCGCCGCTGCGACTGTGTTGACCTGTAAATGTGCAGATATGCTTCAACTCGTAGACCACGGATGTCGACTGCAATAGCCTTTTTTGCAGTTTTGTTTATGTGCAGATATATTTGGTTTGTTTAAGTACGTGTAAATGTGTTAGAATCTATAAGAATATCACTTTATATAAGGCTGGTACACTTGTGGCCGTTATCAAAACGCCGCTGCGGTCGTATCCAACTACATTGTGCACTTTAACATTAGGTGTTGGGTTGACTTGGCACTACCAGACTGTATTTTACCGTTACCATTCATGCCATTACCTTTAGTTAAGTTTTCGTTGATGCAGTAATAATTAACAAATATGACGGGTGCGTAACCTGACTCCTCCATTAATTCCATCTCATTTTTGGTTCACTACCCTCACATTCCGTTAGGTGCCACCACTCCTTTTCACCCTCTCCCATTCCTCCTAAAAGAATATTACAGGGAAGATGTAGTGAAGATGAGAACATGTGTATCTGTCCTGGATTCCCATACACATACGATGACGTCGCGCACAGAAGACGATCTCTCAGCCCCTTTTGAAGCAGACCCTTGACAGCAGAACACCACTCGAATATGACTCCTAAATCCTTTAGAGGTGAAATACTTTGAGTAATATGTTTCTGCACTGACTACCTCAGTAGGCATTTTCACAATAATATGACCTCACACAAATTGCAACAGAAACTATCGCAACTGTTTTATTGTCACCAAAGTGTCCTGTATAATATATCAAAAGTGACATTTTCCCTCATTACCACCCATGTTAAAAACGTTATGTATGAATGTATGCATGTATTCTTACATGATGCCCAGACAAATAGTTCGGCACTTTTCACAATCTACCAGAAACTTTAAATTTATACATGCAACACTATTAAAAAGAGTTTATTTTTTAAATTACGAGCTTGTTGATGCAACGCAAGCCTAATTAGTATAGTAGATAAGGTAACCTATTGTGCATTTTATGATTAAAGCATGAAATTTCTACCACCTGTAGAACATATCCTAAGGGTCATTTTCAGATGTGGAGGTAAACTGGATTTGACCTCTGATGACCTCTAGAGGTCATTGACCTCGAAAGGTCAAAATATTCACTGGAAAAGCAAATAAGTAGTGAAACTTGTATATTACAATATCTATGATTTGTTTCTATGGCCCAAAAGTGTGTCAACACTCGAAGATACTGTTTTGAATCATAAAAATAACACCAAGGTCATGTCAAGGTCACACCAAGGTCATTTAAAGGTCAAAGTGGCAGAAAATAGTTAAAATAGTTAAATTTGTTGTGCAGTCATTTATTGCAAAGGACTGGTTTTGACATATTCTTCGTCCTATGTATTTTCCACACAGATTTGAGGATATTAAGGGCAGTAACAACCTTGGGAGGGGGGAGGCTCTCCTAGGTATTCCACTTATTACGCTCCTTCCTCAATATTCAATTGAACGGGCCAAATTAAAATTATGCCTCACTGTAAAACATTAGCTTGGGCTCCCATAGCAAAATATTGATAAAAAATTGGGATATGAAGTTTGACATCGAGTGTGGTTGTGTTTTACTGGAGTACCATCCGAAATCAATTTGAAGGTCATGTCAAGGTCATTTAAAAAAACTGTTACCAAGATCACATGTCTTCTTCAGAGCTGTTCCAATTTCTGGTGGCATGTATACAATTTGCCTTGAATCACATCTATCTACATCAACTTAACTTTATGCAGGTGAGCCATATATGATAATTTAAAGATTGGTTTTAGGCCCATTGGTTATACATTTGATAGCCTCCATGTAGCAATCATGTCTCCCTCAATAAGTTTGGTCAACAAAGCAGTGTCTTCTAATTTGGGACCACATTATTATCTATAGGCCGACTGTAGACAGATGCATATTGTAAGCCATGTGAGCCATTGGCATAGCGTTGATGCCATCACCTTTATCTAGTCTCTCCAGTCTAATGTTCCAGGTAGCTGGAAGTTGTTAGAAGACCACATACATTCAGAAAAAATGACGGCTGTTTACACTGATTATAACTGCTCGATTCGAACGTTGAATTGTATATATATTCTAATATCCTAACAGAAGTGGCGAGCATGTTTATATCCCACGACTGTGGGGGAAGGGGGATTTTAGTCGCGGTGGGATATATCAAGCGTGAGGCATCAGGCGGTACTTAATTTTTGTGGGTGCAATAACTAAAAAAACTAGTGGTCATTTTTTTATTATTTTAAATCACATTCTCAACAACGTGGGGATGTGCAAGTGAGTTATTAAACATGCTACCAAAATGCAAAATATATCTTCATAATTTTTTGTGGGGGCAAAAACGAAAAACCTTCATCAGAAATTATCCAAATCTTACACTCACATTCCCAACGATATGGAGATGTATAGGCAATTTGTTCAAGATTTCACTGAAATTTAAAATGGCCGTCACAAATCAACTTCATAATTTATTGCGCCGCGAAAATCGCAAACTTTGTAAGAAATTAGTCAAATTTCACAATCCAATTCTCCACGATATGGAGATGTGCAGGTGATTTTTTAAACATACCAGATACTAGAATTAATTTCTAGGCTACATTAATTTTTCAAAAAGCATGGCAAAATATCGATGTTATGACTTCTCGTTTTCTCGTTAAATTAAGACCCTGTCACCATGTTATATATCGAACCGATTATTCCATCCTTCGGTATTCAATCCAATTCATACTGGATAGACTGCATTATTTTCTATTAGGACAAGGCGCTTTTCCATGACTTGTCGGCAACAGTTGCATTTTTACTAGACTAACCCTATCACAGGCATGAAATATGATATATAATATTAACTACTTTGCATATACTATTCCGTTATAACTGTCTAGTATTTCGTTTTAGCGGTATGGTATTTCGTTATAACGGTTTACTAATCCGTTATAACGAGCTACTGTTCCGTTATAACGTAGGTTTTCTATTTCGTTATAACGGTCTAGTATTTCGTTATAACGACATACTAATCCATTATAACAGCCTACTATTCCGTCATAACGGCCTATTATTTCGTGATAATATTACATTATTTCGTTATAACGGTCTACTTATCCGTTAAAACGGTCTACTAATCCGTTATAACGGTCTATTATCCCGCTATAACGGTGCATTATTACAATACAACGGTCTATTATTGCGTTAAAACTGGCTAGTATTGCGTTACAACGGTATACTATTTCGCAACAATGGTCTAGTATTTATATAGCGGTCTAGTATTTCGCTATAGCGGTCTAGAGTTTCGTTATAGCGGTCTACTAATCCGTCATAGCGGCCTACTAATCCGTTATAACGGTCTACCAATCCGTTATAGCCGCCTCCTAATCCGTTATAACGGCCTACCAATCCGTTATAACGGCCTACTAATCAGTTATAACGGCCTACTAAACCGTTATGACGGCCTACTAATCCGTTATAGCGGTCAACCAATCCGTTATAACGGTCTACTAATCCGTTATACCCGCCTACCAATCCGTTATAACGGCCTACCAATCCGTTATAATGGCCTACTTATCCGTTATAACGGCCTACTAATCTGTTATGACGGCCTACTAATCCGTTATAACGGCCTCCCAATCCGTTATAACGGCCTACTAATCCGTTATAACGGCCACCAGTCCGTTATAACGGCCTACTAATCCGCTTTAACGGCCTACAAATCCGTTATAACGGCCTACTAATCCGTTATTACGGTCTACTAATCCGTCATAGCGGTCTACTAATCAGTTATAACGGCCTACTAATCCGTTATAACGGCACACCAATCCGTTATAACGGCCTACTAATCCGTTATAATGGTCTACCAACCTGTTATAACGGCCTACCAATCCGTTATAACGGCCTACCAATCCGTTATAACGGCACACTAATCCGTTATGATGGTCCACCAGTCCGTAATAACGGTCTACTAATCCGTTATAACGGCCTACCAATCCGGTATAACGGCCTACCAATCCGTTATAACGGCCTACTAATCCGTTATGATGGTCTACCAGTCCGTAATAACGGTTCACCAATCCGTTATAACGGCCTACCAATTCGTTATAACGGCCTACCAATCCGTTATAACGGCCTACTAATCCGTTATGATGGTCTACCAGTCCGTGATAACGGTCTACCAATCCGTTATAACGTCCTACTAATCCGTTATAACGGCCTACTAATCCGTTATGATGGTCTACTAATCCGTTATAACGGTCTATAATTCCGTTATATCGGCCTACTAATCCGTTATAGCGGCCTACTAGTCCGTTATAGTGGCCTACTAATCCGTTATAAGGGCCTACCAATCCGTTATAACGGCCTACTAATCCGTTATGACGGTCTACTAATCCGTCATAACGGTCTACTAATCCGCTATAATGGTCTGCTAATCAGTTATAGCGGCCCACTAATCATTTATAACTGCCCACCAATCCGTAATAACGGCCTACTAATTTGTTATAACGGCCTACTAATCCGTTAAAACGGCCTGCTTATCCGTTATAACGGTCTACTAATCCGTTATAGCGGCGTACTAATCCGTTATACCAGTCTAATTATCCGCTCTAACGGCCCACTAATCAGTTATAACGTCATACTAATCGATTATAACGGCATGCTAATCCGTTATAACAGCCTACTAATCCGTTATAGTGATCTACTCTCCTTTTATGACGGTCTAGTATTTCGCTATAACGGTGTACTAGTTTGTTATAAACCGTCACAACGAAATAGTGAATCGTTATAACGAAATACTAGACCGTTATCAAGGTTGAGTACTGAAATAAATATATTGTTCGAGTGTGAAAAAAATAAACTTCTGCAGATAGAAAGTGAATTTTTTGTTTTTTCCAATTCACCCCCCCCCCCTAGTAATTGAATGGTGCCTTTATAAGCGAAATAGATACATATTGGTTTAAATGTGTGGTATAGCCCTAGTCACGATACCGCAAAAACATACTAGTATTTAATTTTAATTTAATTAATATTTATAAAATACTGATTAACGTTGCCTCTCACTCTAGTATAAACTAATCGATGTACAAGATGGCTACAGTTGACATACAAAGAGGGCGCCCTTCGGCTTCCTGAAATTGGGCTTCCAAGGTCAAGTTAAGATCATTTCAATGGTGTATGTTTTCATATAATATATTGGGACTATAATGACTGTGTGTTGTTACTATCACCAAAATTTTATTATATATCTGATACATATTCTGAAAATAAATGCTGAATTTCAAGAGGTCAACGGGTTTGTAAGTAAGTAAAGATATATATTTTAAGGATTTTTGCCAGTTTGACCTCCAAGTGACCTTGGTATGACATGTACGTTGTTTTCAGACGGTACCCCAGTAAAACACAATTCCAAACCATGCTATTCTTCATATCCAATTATCTATCGATATTTTGCCATGCGAGCCCAAGCTGATGTTTCACACTGCTGCACGCTGCAATTTTGCTTGTTCAAATAAACATTGAGAAATGAGTGTAATAAGGGGAATAAGGCTGTGATATACCCCTCCCAGGGTTGACACTGCCCTCAATTTCTAGAAAATGTGTGTGGACAATATGTCTGACCAATAATGTCTTAAAATCAGTCTTTGTAATAGTTTATTGCACCACTAACCGTGTTGAATTAGATAAAAAGTGGATATTTTCACATTTTTTGTTGTTTTGACCTTGAAATGACCTTGATGTAACTTTGCTATGACTTTGGTGTTATTATTATCATTAATAGTAGTCTCCTTGAGCAATTGACATATTTCTGGAATACAAAAATAGTTTATAAATATGGTAATACACAATGTTCACCACTTTTTGCTAAGTATTTTGACCTTTTGATGTCGATGACCTCTAGAGGTCACCAGGGATCAAATCTTGCTTACCTCCACAATTTAAAATAAAGATTAGGATATTTTCTAATAATGGTAGAAGTTTTATGCCTTATTCATAAAATGCACAATTGTTTCATTATAGGAGCTTAATATAAACACTACACTATGACTCGAGTATTTTGCCGAACTTTCTGAAAAATTGATGCAGCCTAGAAATTAATTATGGTATTGGTATGAAAGTAAAAATAAATATTTTCATGATTTTTGAAGGTTTGGCCTTGAAATGACATTGATATGACCTTAACGTTGTTTTTCGACGGTATCTCAGTAAAACATAATCCCAGCCCATGTCAGACTTCACAGCCCAATTATGCATCAATAGTTTGCTATGGGAGCACAAACTGATGTTTAAAACCTGCTGCACTCTGTAATTTTGCTCGTCCAATTGAACAATGAGGAAGAGGTGTAGTAAGGGGAATACTTAGGGTGTATTTTCCTCCCAAGTTAAATACTGCCCTCAATCTCCTAAAATGCACATGGAAAAGATATCAGACCAAGACTGTGTCAAAACCAATCCTTCGTAATAGATGACTGCACCACTAGTATTGGTAAAATTAATTAAAAGTGGATATTTTCACTATTTGTTGCCATTTTGACCTTCAAATGACCCTAAAGTGACCTTGACGTGACCTTGGAGTTATGTTTATGAATAACAGCAGTTTCTTAGAGTATTTGGCACACTTCTAGAATACGAAAACATTTTATAGATATTGTAATACATAATTTTCATCACTTCTTGGCTTCGCTATTGGATATTTTGACCTTTAGAGGTCAATGACCTCTAGAGGTCACCAGGGGTCAAATCTAACTTACCTCCACATCTTAAAATAAACCCCAGGATATGTACTAATAATGGTGGAACTTTCATGCTTTAATCATAAAATGCACAATGGTTTCGTTATGGGAGCTTAACCACTACACTAAATCCACAATGTTATTAAATTTATTCAATTAGAATTTTGTTATCACATTTTTAAAGACCGAATTTTTATTAGAATCGGTGCTCAAATATAGATCATTGACGAACAAATGGCCAGAGTGTCACAGAAGCTATATAAAGGTAGATGACTATTTAGGCATAGAAGTAGAATACCAAAAATAACGATAACAAAGAGGGGTATATAATAGATGACAACAATGAGATGTGGTAGAAAGAGTAAAGATTACAACCAAAGTATGAGAAATCAAAGAAGATCAGTGCCGGGAAATAAATTGTTACAACACTAACTAAAGAATATTAATATAACAGTTAAAGCAAAATTGCCTGACAGAAAAAAAGAGATAGGAGTGTATTCTCATCAAGAGATAAAGACTGGGAATTCATCAGCAGAAAAAATAGCGAGGAAAAGAGAACTTGCATATAAATAGTAAAAATATGACCGCAAACGAAAACAATTAAAGAAACACACAAAGTAAAACGGCAGAAAACAGAAAGCGGCGTGACAGAAACACGTCACATATAAAGTTGCTGAACAAATGTAATGTCGCAGATGAAGACGACAACAACTGTCAACTAGAAGTTGAAAAATAGAGTGGGTCAAGAAAATAATATATAGAGAGATACATAGTGGAGTTTCAGTATTAGCATAGTGCTTAAAAATGCATTTGGCAGCAATAGTCACTATCTTAGCACCCAGTTATTTTTCTGATTTTAAATCCTGTCGATTTTTAAATTGCTCCCGAAAATCCCACTACATAGCGAAAAAAATTATATTTAAAAAAAATTATGATAACTGTCCGCCGGCGGCGCCTTCGTGCATGGCCGATGCCTCTCATACATACCTTGTCACCCTGATATATCTGCAAAACCGCGTTTTCAATTCATTTCTCAAATTAGGACCTTGTCACTCTGATATATACTAAACCGCTTTTTCGATTAACTTTGTGTTCAACCTACTGGATGCAAGTATTAATTCCTAGGCTGCGTTAATTTTTAAGAAAGTTCGGGAAAATATTTTTGTCATGGCCATCTCTTTTATCTTTTTTCTTCAAAATAACTTCAAAACTGCTTATCCGATACACATTAATATTCAACGTACTGCATGGCTGACGATAATAATAATTCCTGCATCAATTTTTCAGAAAGTCATGGCGGCCATCTTTTATCTTTTGGGGTCAAAATAGCACCCAGTCGGCCTAAAGCTGCTAGCCTCTGCCTCATAATATTACTTGATGATTACATGTACAAATTGATTATCTGGAAAAAATTATAATTAATGTATTATTTGAAAAGTGCGAGGGGGAGCTTTCTTAGGTGTTTACATGATACAAACTATAATAATGTCTGTAACAACTGTCTCTAAGACAGTATATCAGGGCGTCTATATTAGGGGGTAAGAGAGGTATATTGTAACGGGGATACTTTGATCTCCCGTGATAAGCGAGGAATACAAAATCTTTTTCGAAATTATCTTGTACTTAGGTTAGAAATTGTCGGCGCAATGCATATAATCACATTTGCGACGGCTGATGTGTCAGCTATTGCACAAAATATATGTCAGACCATTATAAATGAGAAAAATATCAATAATAACATCGCACCAATTTTTCCATTAAAATGCGTACATAAACACTGCTAGAAAGTAGCTCGTCATCCAACCATAAAAAAGTCGAATATGTTAAAAGGTATAGTTAAGAAACAGTGTTTTAAAATACTTTCCACCACCCGAATCTCTTAAGACTTTTTTGCGTTTATAGGAGAGATATTCATGAGTTTGAAATAACAGTCAGAAATTTTGTTGCAATCTGTGTGAGGTTTGGTCATTATTTAAAACACAATGATCATCATAGTCTGCCCTGGCAACACTGAATTGTTATAGCGTCGAGGGCTCTAATTATATATTCACCGCTGTGTGAATCTACCTTACTCGTCCTGCATTGTATTGGTAACGTCCTGGTTCGCATTAATTCATTGTGAATCGCCGTCATTCGCATTGGGATTTACCTTATTCGTATCTCGTCTCACTCCATAGCGAAATAGCAACGATTTAGTACGACAAGCAACGACAACCGTATCTGTACCGTGTTGCCTCGAGTCAGTTCTAGTCACTTCTTTCTCATTCCTTGTTCATCGCCAGACTCTTCCAATGCGGACCAACCCGTTACGCTGTGAAGCGATACGATGCGCAATACGAAGTGCAAAGAACTGATTAGAACCGATTCGAACTGCAACGAACTGTGAGGAACTACAACGAATGGGTTTTATTCGTATTGGCAGTACGGATGTTTTAAAGAGTTTGAAACATGCGTATCGGCTTGGCGAACCGTTGAGAATCGTGAGACTTTTGTGAGAATTGACACGCTCTAGCACGGAACAATATGACAGTGGCGAATCAGCTAGCGATCTAATACGGATTCACATCCGTATCATTTCGCCATCATGTTTCGCGACAGTGTGACCGGGGCATTACAAACGGTTAACAAACAATACCAAGATTTTTTTTATTATAAAAGTATTCTGCTTATATTTATTCTATGGGTTTCTACGCTTTCCAGAGTGTGTTTTTTGCTACTATTCATAATAATATGTAATTATTTTATCTCTGGTTTTAGCGCGGGAAACATATATTTTATGTACATTATTTGTTATACCTTTATGCTTATACATTTTGTAGATAGATGAATATGAATATAGTTGCTGCCCAGCTTGCAGAGGCTTTTATAAGCCTGTTCTAGCGCAGCACGACCAATGTTGTATATACTATTATAATGATATAATGTGTATATTTTTGTGTATATCTGTTTTTAAATATATGTATTGGTCAAATGCTAAATAAAATAAAATTATATTCGAAGTTGGTCCAACATTATGGCGCCAGGATAGCTCATTGGTAGCATTGTTGACTCAGAGTCCCGCTGCGGCCGATATACATGTATTTCCTTGGTGCACATAATTATTTGCAGTGACCTAAAACGTTTGAAATTATTGGGAATTCATGACAACCGAAACGTATGACCGCAAATAAATAAATAAATAAATGAATAAAAAGAACCAATATGTCAATGTTGACACGTAAACAGTCAATAAAATCTTTTATATGATATGCAAAAGTTTTGTGTCGGCTGGGTAGTGAATGTGAAAATATAGTCCTATGTTTCCACTTTAGGCCTAGTCTAATCGAATGACTTCAAGAGTTAACAGTAGCCGAGGAAGCACACTGCATATCCCCAGGCTTTGAACAGTTTGATGTGCGTGCATACACATCCACGATGACAAACATCTGACTCACCAAGTATTTTTCTCTTTATTCCAAGGGAGAAGTTACATAATATAACGTTTTTTTAAGCAGATTAATTAATACAAATCATGGTGATGACAATAAAACTGGACAGCGCGATTATATACTTTGTATACAGTAACAAGGTGATGTTTAATCGTATTGTTATCAATCGCAATAATTAGAATCAATGTTTCCAAAATAGTCATGATAATCTAACTAGGTCACAGAAATTTGATTCTATGTTAGATGGATTTCACTTTCTCAACCAGGTACAGGCGGTTTTTTATAATCTATTTTGATTGAGCTTATGACATACGGGCGGAGATTAATTACCTATTTACTTCGGCTTCATTCCTACACCTTTTAACATGAGTCGCAGTGGATTAAAAGTAAAAAGTAATAATGACTATTTGGGTCCAGCAGGTCAACATGATCAGATTATGCTTATTTAAATCAAATTAGAAGATCACGTCAACCTTTCTCATGCAACTATAGGCCCGCACAACTAAGTCTCAGCCATCAAGGCCCACAGAACTAATTACTCTCAGCCATCCAGACCCACAGAACTAACTGTCAGCCAACCAGGCCCACATAACTAACTCTCATCCAACCAGGCCCACATAACTAACTCTCATCCAACTAGGCCCATAGAACTAACTCTCATCCAACCAGGCCCACATAACTAACTCTCATCCAACTAGGCCCACAGAACTAACTCTCACCCAACCAGGCCCACATAACTAACTCTCATCCAACTAGGCCCACAGAACTAACTCTCATCCAACCAGGCCCACATAACTAGCTCTCATCCAACTAGGCCCACAGAACTAACTCTCATCCAACCAGGCCCACATAGCTAACTCTCATCCAACCAGGCCCACAGAACTAACTCTCATCCAACCAGGCCCACAGAACTAACTCTCATCCAACCAGGCCCACATAACTAACTCTCATCCAACTAGGCCCACAGAACTAACTCTAAGTCAACCAGGCCCATAGAACTAACTCTCAGCCATCCAGGCCCACAGAACTAACTCTCAGCAAACCAGGCCCACATAACTAACTTTCAGCCAACCAGGCCCACAGAAAAAGCTCTCAGCCAACCAGGCCCACAAAGCTAACTCTCAACCAACCAGGCCCAGAGAACTAACTCTCAGCCATCCAGGCCCACAGAACTAACTCTCAGCCAGCCAGGCCCACAGAAAAAGCTCTCAGCCAACCAGGCCCACAGAAAAAGCTCTCAGCCAGCCAGGCCCACAAAGCTAACTCTCAACCAACCAGGCCCAGAGAACTAGCTCTCAGCCAACCAGGCCCACATAACTAACTCTCAGTCAACTGTCCCACATAACTAACTCTCAGGCTACCTGGCCCAGATAACCAACTCTCACCCATCCAGGCCCACAGAACTAACTCTAATCCATCCAGGGCCACATAACTTAATAACAACCAGAATGAGCACCGTGTACATTGCCTTATAAGACTCCTCCTTCTTCTTCACTTAGTATCTTAACCTTTTAACCACCCATGTCGTATTGAGGCATCATACGGCATATTTACTGTGATATGTGCTTTCATTGATCATAATAACACTTGAGTAATAATACAATTGTGTGATTATATTTACTTTGATGTGCAATTTAATGCAAACTCCCATGTTTATATAAATGAGGAGAAGTAACAGACGGGTGTTAAAAGCGTCCTCAATCAACTTATCACGATATGAGTATGCTTATGAAAAAACTATTGTTTTGCCATTAATGGATAGAACTGCTTTTCGTATTCAAATTGGGGGTGGGGGGGGGGGGTCAAACATTTTACTTCAAAATAACATTGGAAAGACATAGCGTATATAACATGCAATCTTCCCTTATCAGCTCATGGCGTATATCAGCTGGTATGCATTTACCCTTTAAGATAATTAACCTTAACATAAATTCAATAGACGAGACACATTATTATTTATTTATTGAAGCTCGTTTAAATATTCATATAGTCTGTATACATGTTATATTGTTATAGACAGTTGATCCAAAAATGATAAATTAATTAGCTTACCAGAGCTTTAGGTTGTATATAAATTACTGTTATCTTGGCCGGGCCCCCTACTTCTAATGTTTGGGTATTATGAGGAGGGTGTTGGTGGAGAATTTTTCAAGAAGATAGGCCTAGTGTTGCAGTGGAAGATTTTTTTATGGTCGAATAATCTACATTTGTTGTAATAACTGTGGATTGTTTAGAAGAAAGTGTGAATTATTTGAACGAAAGTGTAGATTGTTCAACAAAGAGCTCAGTTTTGATAAAGAATAACTTTAGTCAGCAATCATCACTGCTTGTTTAATTGACGTAATCATACAATACAGTGCATATGGTAATATGGGGTGGACAATTTCTGTCACTAATCATTATTATTTTTTGTCAGGTTTTGGACAAAGTAAACAGCTACAGAATGATGTCATTACAACGAAGGATAATAAATACATTGATTGTGGTGAGCGACGGTTTGTACATAATACAATAATTTTTACTCACTTGAAGTTGTGTCTCGCTGACGCGATCCACAACTTCAAGTGAGTGAAAATTATTCAGATTTGAAAAAATGAAGTTAACTGTTTTCAAATAGGCAGGGTCTATTTGCCCCGTCACGGGGCCCACAAGGCAAGAAAAGTGCGTTGGATTACCAGTGACGGGGCAAATAACAGTTAAATCCTCTTCCATGTCCCGTGACGGGGCGTGGAACCGCTAATTTTGTGCCTTCGATACACCGTGGCGGACGAAATAAAGGAAAATTAGAGTTATACAGCCCGCTGTGGTGTATGCAAGATAATTAAAGTGTCCTAGGGCACCCCGTGAATGATGTAGCGAGGTGTCTTATTGGTTGTCAAAAGAAGCATTCACTGGGTCCATTCGACTAGCACAATAAATAAGTTCGCATTTGTAATTTTCAAAAACAACTACATCGATGAGTGGAGTATGTTCCATCTGGCAGTCCGGGGCCAGGTGACGTTGGGAGCATTCATTGTACCAGTATCACCTAATCCATGACAGATGAAGTTTGCCCAGTGTGCAGCGAGCCCTTCATCCCTTCCAATGATGAGGTTTAGCGATTGTGCAGTGGGCCCCTCATCCCTCCTGAGAGATGAGGTGTACCCAGTGTGCAACCAGCCCCTCATTCATCATAAGGATGAGGTTTAGCCAGTGTTCAGTGGGCCCCTCATCCCTCCTAAGAAATGACGTGTACCTATAGTGTGCAGTAGCCTCTCATCCCTGACTGAACCTGAAAGATGAAGTTTACCTTGTGTGCAACCAGCCCTTCATCCCTGAGAGATGAAGTTTGCCAGTGTGCAACCAGCCCCTAATCCCTCCTGAGAGATGAGGTTTAACCAGTGTGCAACCACCCCTCATCCCTCCTGAGAGACGAAGTTTACCCAGTGTGCAGCCAGCCCCTCATCCCCGTGAGATGAAGTTTACAAGTGTGCAGCCAGCCCCTCATCCCTCCTAAGGATGAGGTTTACCTACTGTGTAGTGGGCCCCTCATCCCTTCTGAGAGATAAAGGCTTAGCCAGTGCGCAGCGAGCCCCTCATCCGTCCTAAGGATTAGGTTTGGCCAGTGTGCAGTGGGCCCCTCATCCTTCCTGAGAAATGAGGTTTACCTAGTGTGCAGTGGGCCCCTCATCCCTCCTAAGAGATGGGGTTTACCAAGTGTGCAGTGGGCCCCTCATCCCTCCTGAGAGATGAGGTTTATCGATTGTGCAGAGAGCCCCTCATCCCTGACTCTGCCTGATAGATGAGGTTTACCCAGTGTGCAGTGGGCCCCTCATCCCTGACTCTGCCTCAGAGATGAAGTGAACCAATAAACCAGTGTGCAGTGGGTCCCTCATCCCTAACTTTGCCTGAAGGATGAGGTTTACCCAGTGTGCAACCAGCCCTTCATCTATCCTGAGAGATGAGGTTTATCCAGTGTGCAGTGGGCCCCTCATCCCTCCTGAGAGATGAGTTTTATCGATTGTGAAATGAGCCCCTCATCCCTGACTCCGCCTGATAGATGAGGTTTACCCAGTGTGCAGTGGGCCCCTCATCCCTTCTGAGAGATGAGGTTTACCCAGTGTGCAGTGAGCCCCTCATCCCTAGCATTGACTAAGAGATGAGGTTTACCCAGTGTGCAGTGGGCCCCTCATCCCTAACTGGCCCTGAAAGATGAGGTTTACCCAGTGTGCAACCAGCCCCTCATCCATCCTAAGAATGAGGTTTAGCCAGTCTGCAGTGGGCCCCTCATCCCTCCTAACAGATGAGGTGTATCGAGTGTGCAGTGGGCCCCTCATCCCTTCTGATAGATAAGGGTTTAGACAGTGTGCAGCGAGCCCTCATCCCTCCTGAATATGAAGTTTAGCCGGTGTGCAGTGGGCCTCTCATCCATAACTGGGCCTGAAAGATAAGGTTCACCCAGTGTGTAGCGAGCCTTTCACTCTCTCAGGGTGGAGTTTGCACAGAGAGAGGAGGTTTACCAATGTGCAGTGGACCCTTCATCTCTCTTGAGAGAGGAGGATTACCCAGTGTGCAGTGGGCCCTTCATCCCTCTTGAGAGAGGAGGTTTATCCAGTGTGCAGTGGGCCCCTCATCCCTCCTGAGAGAGGAGGTTTACCTAGTGTGCAGTGGGCCCTTCATCCCTCTTGAGAGACGAGGTTTATCCAGTGTGCAGTGGGCCCATCATCCTACCTGGCCCTGCAAGATGAGGTTTACCCAGTGTGCAGCGAGCCCCTCATCCATCCTAAGGATGAGGTTTGGTCAGTGTGCAGTGGGCCCCTCATCCATAACTAGGCTGAAAGATGTGAGTTCACCCAGTGTGTGGCGAGCCCTTCACTCTCCCAGGGTGAAGTTTACACAATGTGCAGCTGAGCCCCTCATCCCCAAGAGATGAGATTATCAGATTTTTCCTATATTAACATTCTAATGCCTATAATATCACATATCTTATGTATTAGCACTCTCCATTCTAGAGTATCACATGTATTAACTCCCAGGGGTCTAGAGCATGACATGTCTCATGTATTAACCCTCTGTGGACTAGACTACCATATATCACATGTCTTATTCTTTAAGCCTTTGTGGACTAAAGTATTAACCCTCTGTGGTCCAGAGTACCACGCTTCTAATGTGTTAGCCCTCTGTGGACTACACTATCATATTTAACTTATTTTAACCTACTTATGCCTAGAGCATCATAAATGTTAGTTATTAACCTTCTATAGCCTAGAGTTTGACATTTATTAACCCTCTGAGGTCCAGAGAGTAGATAGTATCACGTCTCTCTAATATTAACCCTATGTGGACTAAACTATTATATTTCTTCTATGTTAACCTTTTGATGTCTAGAGTATCACATTTCTTATTTATCAACCCTCTGTTGACTAGACTATCGCAAGTATTAACTCTCTGGCAGTGGTCTAGAGTACTACGTTTCTAATATATTCACCCTATGTTTATCTTATTTTAACCTACTGATGCGTGAATCATCACACCTGTAGCTAGACCCAGCAAATGCCACAAATTGAAATATATTTTAGACAGATGAATTTTCAAAGCAGATATTTATGAAACGTAGGCCTAACGTTATCTAGGCTAAAAAAGCTAGGTGGATAAATGGGAAATTAGCAAAATACCTTGATAGTAATCTAAGTTTTAAAGATCATTGTTTTATTACGGTGTTAATATTGCACACTGAAAAAACCTTATCTCTCAGGAGGGATGAGAGACTGGTTGCACACTGGTAAGCTTCATCTCAGGGAGAAGTAGGAGTTTAGTTGGGGCTGGTTGCAGATTGGGTGAACTTCATCTCTCAGGCAGAGTCCGGGATGAGGGGCCCACTGTACACTAGGTGAACCTCAACACTTTAGGCTAGGAATGGTAAGCCTTATATCTCGGAAGGAATGAGGGGCCCAATGCACAGAAGGTGAATCTCATCTCCCAGGGCGGGGGGGGGGGGAGGGGAGAGACTCATTGTACACTGGCTAACCCTAATCCTTAAAAGGGGCTGGTTGCATACTGGTAAACGTCATCTCTCAGGGATGAGGGGCCCACTGCACACTTTGAAAACATCATCTCTGAGGCAGTGTCAGGGATGAGGGGCCGACTGCACACTATGTAAACCTCATATATTAGGAGGGGTGAGGGGCCCATTTCACACTGGCTAAGCCTCATCATTATCCATCGTAATTAGGATGGATAAGGAGCTGGTTGCACACTGGGTAAACCTCATATTTTAGGCTTAGTTTAGGACGAGGGGCCCACTGCACACTGGGTAAACCTCATCTCTCAGGGATGAAAAGACGGGGATTGTTACACACTGAATATGTTTATTTGCAATTAAATACTTCTAACGTTACACTAAGGGCCGTATGCCCAAAGCTAGTTTAGATAACACGAAGTGTAGGCTTAACACAGTGTTAAGTGAAACAGTGTTTTAAAAATAATTAGCCCGTATGACAAAAGCAAGGTTAGCATCGTGTTAATGAACCATAAGGTTAAATCCTAAACCAGTGTTGTAACGCCGTGAGGCATACAATTTGTGTACACTTGCAGTGATTCCCCTCAGCGCCGACAATGGGCACGTCCAACAAACATGATACATTCCACCAATGCTGCTTTATTGTTCCTGCCAGCGTCGAAGACCACGGCACAACATTAATTCATCAACGGCGCAAAGTGTCGTGTTTCCCGGGAGCAATGCATGAGGATGGGCGTACAAGAGGACTGTTGCTTGGGGATTCCGGGTACCCATGCTTGCTGTACCTCACGCCAATCGCTAGGCCAACAACAGATAATGAACGGCATTACAATCGGTCTCATGTAATGACCCGAAACATTATAGAGAGATTGTTTGGCGTTTTAACTCTTTTGCTGCGAAATTATTTCAAAATTATGACACATTGTGTAATTATTTGAAATTGACCCTTTTATTACCAGATCCGTCATAACTAGAGATCACCAGCCATAGTTATTACTTTATATTATGACGTCATTATCGAGTATGGAAGGCTTGGAGACACCCACGTCCTCCCTATCACGCTTGCGTGGCGATAAGGTTGACTGAGAGCCGTCACCACCACAATCAAGTGAAATACCATAGATATAGATCTATGTGAAATACCTTGCTAGTTATGTAATGTCGCAGTTGCGACATCCGCAGTGTAGCACAATGTCGCATTAGTGCGACATCCGCAGTGAAAGGGTTAAAGCAATTTTTAAGACGATTTGCATGTTTGCACTTTGGCCTCCGCACCAAATTAAGCACCATGCAGATTGATTATAATAATTGTGGCTTGCTGTGTTTTGCACAATATAGCAAGAAGACACAGGGAAATTCATATTCGTTGTTGAGTTGGATGATGACCATTACATTGATGATGTGATATTATTGATCCTAATATGCTGTCATCCATCAACCCACGAGGCAATTTTGTGAGGCCAACAGATTATTGGTCCAACAGATTTTGTGAGTAGGCCCTACATAAGATACATTCATAATAATAATATTAAAGTCAATACTGCGCAATAAAATTTGTGAGAATAAATATGAATTAATATTTACTTTTGATGACGCACAGTAACATCTGAGATAATAAATGATGTATTAACCCTTTCAGCACGGGGACCGTCTGTAGACGTCTGAATCTAACCAGAAATGCATGATGCATTTCTGATCTAACGTATATAGGCCTAAACGTCAGACGTCGAAAGGCGGTCCCTGCGCGGAAAGAATTAAAAATGAAGCAAGTAAAGCAGAAAAAGCTAATGAAAATATTTATGATTATTTCAAATTAAAAAAATGATTAATGTCTTGGTTACATCTTTGTGCTTCATTTGGGTAGGCTACCTATGTTATGGGTGTAGGGCAATTATAATTTGTTTAAGTTTTTTTAGCGTGTGAACCGTCTATAGACGTCTGAATTTGACGTCTACAGACGTTAGAATCAGGCGTCTTAACGTCAACAGACGGTCCCCGTGCTGAAAAAGTTAATACATTTTGTATTATCTCAGATGTTATTGTACGTCATAAAAAGTATATATTAAGTCATCATTTATTATCTCATATTTTATACGAAATTTATTTTAGCGTTGTAAAGGCTAATATTTCATAGTCATATGTATATGTACGATACAATCTGAGATAAGAACATATTTCATTAATTCGATTGGTATATTAGTATTTAATTGCGATAGGCATGCATAAATGTGTGTCTAATTTTGTTTGGTACATCACTGACTTGCAAATAAAGAAGTTGATACCTGCAATGTCTTAAAAAGTATTTTGATTTGCATTTCCATCAAATATAACAAAAATATGTTATAATGTTGATTTTTTTCTAATGACTCCACACAATTATGAGTGTCGTCTATTAGTATTCCATGGATAATTATGATAATTTAGCTATTTTCAGGATTTGATTTCAAGTTGCTATTGCCATCAGCTTCCTTAACCTAATGCTAAATGGTTAACTTCTGGCAACATAACACACCGGTTTATCATCGTGCTAAAGCAGCTTCTTGGGATGACATCAATTTTTGTTTTTAGTTTTGTAATGAAGTAGTGTATCCCCCAGATCATGAATTTATTATTTTCAGAGTTTTTAGATTTAAAAAAAAAAATCAACATTTCTATGAATCCGCTTAAAACCCAAACAAACTTTTTGTATACCTAAACACTTGCTAAAGGATGGTTAAATGTTCCTACAGCATTGGACCACATGGTGATGCTGTCGGCCGAGCGTTGGGCAGACATTCAGTGCTGCAGGTGTATCCCCCTATGTCCTGACTATAAGACACCAATTAGCGGCGATTGCTCTGATCTTACCGTCCAAGACGTGGGAATATGTGTTGTAAAGTGCGGTATATTGCTGACTTGTTTTGTTTACATGGCAATATACGACCTGGAAATATAACTACACTGTATTTCACTCTTTTTCGGTGCTTTAATTAACCTAGCTTTGGGCATATGGAGAGCAGAATGACCTCATGTTACATTAATATTTATATTTGGGCTATGCCCAAATATATTGAGTTTTCAACGGAACTTTAAACTTATTATTCTTGGCACGTTGTTGTAAGACGCTATTTCTCCATGAGTTTTAATCTAATCAACTTGAAATTTTGACACAACATTCCCAGAGTAGTCAGGAGGGGTGATATGACTTTTCTGAGGCATCCAACATGTTCTTCTGGATGTATCCATGATTTCATGGATCATTATACTCTTGAATGGCAAAAGGCAGTTTCTTCTTACTTGTAAAGTGAGCAGATACTGCACTATGCTGCTCCTCGAATTCAAAAGGCATATCTGCTTACTTGTAAAGTGAGCAGATACTGCCTTTTGGATTGCACGGCAGTAGGCCTATGATAGGGTCCAATGTTGGTTCAATAGTGTACACGTCGGGTGATTCTCCATTCATTGCCAGGAGGGATTAACAGGGTGCCCCTATGTCCAGACTGACTCCACCCTTTAGTCTCTAGATTTGATAATAAAAATACATTTATCCAATGTTTTAATTCCGGGCCAGCGTCGCAGACAGTAGCCCAGTATTAAACCAATATTGTGTATTAGGTATGGACAGTTGAAACCTTAAACTAACAGTCGCAATTCTATTCAACCACTAAAAATTGAAACAATGTTGTTTTAATTTTGAGCTAGCATCTGGGATAGTGATACAACATTAGGTCAACAAAGAGACAAGTCAATGTGTGTTCTATTTGACAAGTCCGACGTCTGAAGTCTAAAATTCCAGTTTAGAATGGCTGCCAAAAAACTCATACGCGAAATTCCAATCAATCTGTCATAGTAAAAATAACCCAACAAAATTTAAAATGGCCGCCACAAAAACTCATAAAACCTAGCCCAAATATTATTGTTACTTGAAAAGTCACAATTCCAATCTAGTATAATTTACTACTTGTCAAATATTTTTAAGGGTGCGTCAACACTGGTCAAGGGTCTATGTCCGAGCCCAATGGGGAAGGTAGGTTATAAGACATAAATTTAAGTTAATTGTTTGAGTATCAATTAACCCAGGCCTAGTCATATACGTTATTACTACTCATCATTTTAGAATACAAACATTGATAATTTCACCATCGTTATGTGTCAATGACATTTGACACATAGTGTCTCGTATGTACAGTCATCATTGAAACAGTCACCACCAACCCAAACCAAGTACAATAAAATATCAAACGCTATATTATAATTATACACATCTGAATTACCTCACAGTTATCGTGCTAAGGGCATTTAGCAATTATTCATTTACTGTTATTCATTTACCTTTGAATCGCTAATCATGACCATGCATTGTTTTTAGATTACGGTGAAAATTAGATTATATTTGTGGCAAGTGATATTAAGGTTGTAGTCCCAACAAACAGAATAGGTTCGGCTCATGTTTTTTAATGTTGGCTTACAATCTGCGACGCTGGCCTAGCATCAAACCAACATGGGATCAGCGCCCCATGTTTGTGCCACGACTTGCCTGTTGGAAAGGTCAGGCTGCCTCTTCGACGATTGAACTCTCTATGTGTCGATGACAACTATATTATTTTTAACATAGTATTAATATTTCAATAGTAGGCATACGTTTTCAAGGTGAATTTTGTCTTCAATCCACAGAAAGATTAAAACATGACTGTTTGACAAATCTGTAAAAAAAACCAGAAATACAAATGTTCTCTCATCTGAATATACAACACTGATATTCAATATACAGTGTAGTTTGCAGTCTTCAGAATCTGTTTCAGAAGCAGTGGAGTGTGTGGCAAAACATGTAAACCACACCACAGTCTTCTACCGTGATGTAGGCCTATGTACGCGAGGTCAACATTGTGACAGCACTGCACATTAATTAATTGTGCAATGACAGCCTAATGCTAGACTCTACCAACAATAAACAGCATTAACAAATGGAATGATTTTTGTAGTTGAATAGAATTTTGTAAATGAATGGATGAAACCGATGGAACATACAAGTTCAGAACAATAGGTTACTGTATACCGATCATCGACGATTATGATCTATTGTTCAAGCGATTATTTCTGCCAACGCAAATTCCAGCTCCAAGTCAGGAAAAATATATTTATTTATGAAAAATAGACATTTCCCAAAGTGAATTATCTGATTAATTTAGCATAAAGATCTAATAAATAATATTTTATCAATTTATTGAAAGCGTATGTATCCGGTCCCAGCATCACAAGGGTTAACACGAGGTCCTAGCAGCACAAGGGTTAAGACGAGGCCCCAGCAGCACAATGGTTAACACGAGGTCCCAGCATCACAAGGGTTAACACGAGGTCCTAGCAGCACAAGGGTTAACACGAGGTCCTAGCATCACAAGAGTTAGCACGAGGTCGCAGCAGCACAAGGTTTAACACGAGGTCCTAGCAGCACAAGGGCTAACACGAGGTCCCAGCAGCACAAGGGTTATGAGGCCAATAATTTATGAATAATTTGCATAATGCTGCTTTCACACATAAGCGAATATGCTAGCGAATATAGCGAATATGTATCTTTGAAATTCGCAGTGAATCCGCCCAAAAAATTGTGAACAGAAAGCGAATATATTCACCTCAGTCATCCCTCGACCTCTCCTTACGAATATGTTGTAAAAGCACTGCGAATGCTTGCCAATGCCTTACGAATTGCTAACAATCGTTGCGAATGGTGCAAATGGTCTTAGGAATAAATGCTGCGACTGCCTTGCGAATGTTATGAATGTTCGCGAGTGCTTACAAATGGGCTTGAAAACGTTAAAAACGTACTTATGAATGATACGAATGTCTTACCAACGTTGCCATTGTCTTGCCATATTCTTACGAATAATGCGAATATTTGATGACGAGGCTGTGATTGGTATAAATACGGAGTGAATATGACGCTGGGCTCATTGTTTTCTTGAATTTAACAGTGGTAAGACATTCGCAAGGAATGGGAAACGGCGAACGTTACAAACGCCTTGCAAATGCCTTACGAACGTTGCAAGTGCTTCCGAATGCCTTACAACGTTACCAATGGCTTGCGAATGCTTACGAGTATTGACGGCGAACGACAGTACTCGCAACATTCGCTGAAATTTAGGAGACGCTTCCTAAACTGGCCGATATTCGTAAGCAGGTGGAGAATGACTTGCAAACATTCCGAATTTGTTACAAACGCTTACAAATACTCGGCGAGTATTGCGAATTTTGAACGAATGTCAAATCTTTTCATTCGTAAGCACATTCGCAAGCATTTTCGCCTATGTGTGAGAGCAGTATTAGTAAAACAAATTCCATCGCTCCCATAAAAAAAGTGTTTAGTATTTTTCAATCGGTTTATTTTATGTTCTTCGCCTTAGCAAACTCTGCAAAAATGCCTTTTTTTAATTCTTGATTCCCCATGGTTTGTCCGCGATTCGTCTGTTATAGAATAAAATGGTCGACTTGCGAATTCTGTGAAATTCAATGACCTCGACCTCCTTTGTTTTCACCGAGCTTGCTAATACAATGAAGTATGGGGGAGGGGGTATTATATAACCTTGTTTTCACCGAGAGACGTCACTGCGTTTCACAGAATGAAGTATGGGGGAGGGGGTATTATATAACCTTGTTTTCACCGAGTGACGTCACTGAGTTTCACAGAATTCTGTGAAACGCAGTGACGTCATCGAAAACCCTTTTGAACGGATACTCGATGAAAACAATGTTATATAATACCCCCGCCCCCATACTTTATTGTATCAGATAGCTCGGTGAAAACATTGCAGGGCAAAGCTATTGAGTTTCACAGAAGTTCACAATGCACATGCCCTTTAAAGGGACATGCCCAGGCTAAAATCATAAAATAATTTATTTTTTTTTGCTAATTTATATGACCATATGATGTAAACATGTCCCCAGACTAGAACTGCAAAAGTTTTTTAATTTTTGTGCTGCGCATTCACCAGCTAGGCTAGATATAGAGACGAATTCCTGATTTCTAATTATTGACAACCATGTCAAAAATAAGAATTACAGGAATTTCGTCTCTATATCTAGCCTAACTGTTAAGTGGTCATATTAATAAGCTGAAATAAAATCACCGACTTGTTGATGATTTTAGACCTGGGCATGTCCCTTTTACCGCCAAATATACAATAATATTTACTAGGTTATTAGGTTGACAAAAAAGCAATGCCTACAACGTACACAGATATCTGGGCACAGAGCGGGACGGATACCCAGCACACCCGGCCGAGACGTTGAACCAATGTTAGCTTCATGTTGGAGCAGCGTCTTAACATGGAATGTCGGGAACCAATGTTTGTGTAATGCTGTGCCAGCGTCGCAGACAGAGGACCAGTAATACCCCAGCATTGGGTCAACGTCTCGCGTTAGCTGGATGTGACCTGATGTCAGTCAGTTGTACGGCGTAAGATGACGATTAAGAATTAATAATAACTAAACAACATTAATCTGGCAAAATCATAGCAAAGCAATAGTTGAGTGATTTCACGTTTTGAGTCCACTGTCATATTGTACACTATCGGGCGTATTCATAAAAGAGGTTTTACCAAACCCGAGCTTAGCGTTAACACGAGTGTAACTAAACATACAACTGCGAAATGAGAATGCGTGGGACGGTCAGGTTGAAAAGTGACGTCAACCCTTGACGCCATCCCGACGCCAACACGACACGGCGGACGGCGAAGAGTTGGTTTTCAATCTCAGACCCCAGGCTCATTCAACAAAGTCCTTCTCTAGAAAAACGTCGTGTTTATTTCTCCTCACTGTGTGGACCACATATAATATACAGATACGATTACATAGTCAGTTGACTCTACCCACCGTGGCAGAGAACATAAAACCACTTGGTTCTAAACCAGAGCGCGCACCATCGTGCCTGTGACAGCACTCTGGCCCGCCTCAACCTCGTACCAAGCCCGCATCACTCCCCGCGTTACTCTCCTCACCGACGTCCGTCTCTTATATAAACTTTACATCATCATAATCACAACATTGATTTAACATCTAATCACACATAATCATAATCGGCACATTGAGTTAACATACATTTCCTGGCGACGGTCGCCAGTCCATCAGTCTTGATGGCTCGGCTGACCTTTGCCTGTGCTGACCAATCCATTACTGCCCCAATCCAATCATGGAATGTCGTGTTCCGTTCTGGTCAGATCAACAGTAGTTATCATCTCTGCGTTTGCCTACTGCGTTAGGCATGCATAAGTTTACATAGGCCTATCCCTCAAAGTTAAAAAAACGGATTATGTTCTTTTAACTCCACTTAATACTTATAAAATTATGCATGGACATACAACAGTGGTTCACGTTATGTGAGTAAGATGAACATTTCTTAAGTAACAACAAGTTTCACAACACTGAAGAGCACAACAATGATATACATGTGAATAAGTCATTATTAAATACTCTTGGTAACGGTAATTGTTCATGTCGGTAATAGTAGACTACATGTCCATAATTCATTACGTAAATAAGTAGCGCACAATATTACGTGATTGTCCTCACTACACTTGTTCTCATGTCCTCTCTGGTCGCGTTATTGCGATCCAACGATCTTCCGCTGTAGTTTTATCGCCTCCAACTGAAGCTTACAACGTAACTTCCACAACTTTGACGCATGGCACGTCCACCATAGCAAGAACGCACAACTAATGACTAGAGCAACCGGCGACAACAAAGACAACGGCAATTCCCAGCGGAACGAGGACGCCGGCTGGACGTATCCAATGTCCAGCTGGGTCACCGAGCTATTATTTTCGCAAGGGTTATGTCCTCAATTTGGGGTAATGCTTGTCAGTCCGGGTGCGCGAGGCGTGTTTGTAAGAGTTCTTACGTCACATTAATACATAGTTTAATTAATGCATGCAATCAATGAGTATTAAGAATAGCTCGTGCTGTCCCTGTTGACCTGCAGATGGTACACCACCCCAGTGTCCATTTGCATGCCTGCAGGCAACGTTCAGCAGCAATTCTCGAGATATACATAATATAGTTTAACAATGTCTTGTGGATAACCACAACAATGTCATAAAATCCCACGTCATTTATATACCAATGACATGGACACATGGCATAGGGCGACCTCTCTGCAGAAACCTCGGTCACCAGGGCAGCGTTATAACAACTAACTGATCCCGTCGTTAGGTGATGTCACCGTTTAACACAAATGTGTTGGTTTCAGATAAGGCGTCATTTTGCCACATATGCTATGACATACTTGAACCCAGCCCTCAGCTCATTGGCTGTTCATGTGTGGGGTTCGAACCTGCCCCACGCTGCGCGTCTGACACCGCAACAGCTTTGGGGGTTCTGTACTTGTCCTCAGTCACTTACGTGGGACCGGTTCCGTACTGATACATTATACACATAATATTTACTAGCGATTCCGTGGACTGTGAACACCTTTGTTAGGTCTGCTATCACGCGGTTATCACAATACATGTTGATACCATGCGAGACCAGGTTATAACAGATCCACTCGCTAAAATTCCTGCTTCACCCGCAGCGTCGTCTGGACAACAATATCTCCTCTGAGAAGTATTCCAAACTCCAGAGTTGCGCACCTCGCGCTGGTAGCAATCAGATCAGTTGAGCCAAAAATCATGTACACTCTCTTTGGCGAACATACTCTGATTAACCTGTGAGCTCTCACTATGAGCAGTCACATTTCCAACGAAACCCGCCAGTATCACATTGTACTGGGGACACTGGTTTCGCGTCAATCAGAATTTACAAACCCTTTAATTGCTCTGCAATTTTATTTACTTCCCATTCACTGCGAGTGGTGAACTGCTATCGCGATTCTCACCTCCTAGTGAATAGTCTACAAGTTACGTAATTTTGTTAAAATATTCAAATGCAACACGTCAAATGAGAATTATCCTCATTTCAATGGATTGTATTTTTTTCTATAATAAGCATATTAGATAAATATGACATTTGACTCGTAAATGCCTCCTGAGGAATTCAAGGGTTATTAAACAACCAACCACGTTTCATTAATGTAATGGGAAGAATCTGGGGAGGGCCATCGTAGCCTCAATTTCCGCTATTCTTTGTTCCCAAACATCAACATTATTATGAGTGGTAATTCTGATATTTATTTTCAATCCCAACCTTGCCCACTTTGCCTCTCAATACCGTCATATTCCTTCCAAGGGTTCAATTTGATAAAAAAACAATTCAGTGAACGTATTCTCACTCATTACCAAATTCAAAATTGTCGTTTTGTCAATAATTATGACATATAAACCAGTTTTACTAATTACTTCCAATTTTGATCAATAATTCAACAGAATGATGTAGCATTTCGCTACATACTACTGAGCAAATTGAACCATGTTATCCGGTTATATGTGGTCTGACGTACTAGAGGTGTGGGTGGTGTAATTATTATCAGGTGTAGCACAACAATTTCACATACCTTTTTCCGGAAACAAGTCGGCATTTATCCGACTCACTTAGATAATGTGCTAATCACTGTTTTTAATCATGTCCAGTTCGAGGAGCATTTAACAGACTCCTATGCATTATCGGACCGATGTGAACGCCGTCGACTACAGGTCGACCACAGGGCGTTCACTGCCCGACTCGTATGCATTATCGGACCAATGTGAACGCCGTCGACTACATGTCGACCACAGGGCGTTCACTGCCCGACCTGACACTTATTATGATAACAATGACGCATTCTTCAGCAGCGCACTTCCCCATCAGTCTTCTCACTGTGCTGCGACACAGGTGTGGGTAAGTGTGGTTGAGTGTGGTGAACCCGTCCAACACCCAAAATGTCAGCTTGTCACCATGCAGCTCCCTGGCAACCACCGCGATCAAAATGTGATTTTGATCAGCTCTTCTGCTCTCCACTGGGCTGTCATCATCGGCAACGTTGCAGAGATGTCTTCTGAAATGGATCTCTGCATTTGGGACTGTCCTGCGTGTTTTTACTTTTTTCCATGGCACTGGGCGACGCCCTTTAATTGACGTGGACGTTGCCATAATACTGTTTCTATACACTGTTTACACTTCTAAATTAAAGGTCCAGCAACGGCTTCAGTAGCAATTTTAAATTTCAAGTCACATACCTTGTAACTATAGGCAGGAAAAATATTTCAGGAAACCTTCAGGGAATAAAAATTTGTCCACAACCATCGTCAGCAGCGGACGTTATCCGTCCACCACTCCAGTCCTCCTATATGTTTTAACATTGTCCGAATTTCCTTCTGCCACTGCTGTCACTGAAGCGCTGCCAAACTAGATCAATGTCACAAGCCATATCACTGTCCTGTTGGTCCAGCGCTAACACCGGCGCTGACGCAACTATAACATAGTGCCAGTAACATCAGCAGCCAAAACAAAAACTGTCCTCTCTGTCGCTGTCTTCTCTCTCTCTTACTATTTTCCTGACAAACGTAAGCGTTGTTAAACGTTGATATCAACTATCGATTGCACAAAATGTACATTACCAACACGACAAAAGAGTTTACAACCGGTTCAAGTCATGTAGTTTTTTAAATATATTTTTTTATGGCGACGTCACACAAAAACATCACTGGCAAAAAAACTTGCCAGTGGGCTTTAATGGGTTAATGTAATGGGAAGAATCTGGGGAGGGCCATCGTAGCCTCAATTTCCGCTATTCTTTGTTCCCAAACATCAACATTATTATGAGTGGTAATTCTGATATTTATTTTCAATCCCAACCTTGCCCACTTTGCCTCTCAATACCGTCATATTCCTTCCAAGGGTTCAATTTGATAAAAAAACAATTCAGTGAACGTATTCTCACTCATTGCCAAATTCAAAATTGTCGTTTTGTCAATAATTATGACATATAAACCAGTTTTACTAATTACTTCCAATTTTGATCAATAATTCAACAGAATGATGTAGCATTTCGCTACATACTACTGAGCAAATTGAACCATGTTATCCGGTTATATGTGGTCTGACGTACTAGAGGTGTGGGTGGTGTAATTATTATCAGGTGTAGCACAAAAATTTCACATACCTTTTTCCGAAAACAAGTCGGCATTTATCCGACTCACTTAGATAATGTGCTAATCACTGTTTTTAATCATGTCCAGTCCGAGGAGCATTTAACAGACTCCTATGCATTATCGGACCGATGTGAACGCCGTCGACTACAGGTCGACCACAGGGCGTTCACTGCCCGACTCGTATGCATTATCGGACCAATGTGAGCGCCGTCGACTACATGTCGACCACAGGGCGTTCACTGCCCGACCTGACACTTATTATGATAACAATGACGCATTCTTCAGCAGCGCACTTCCCCATCAGTCTTCTCACTGTGCTGCGACACAGGTGTGGGTAAGTGTGGTTGAGTGTGGTGAACCCGTCCAACACCCAAAATGTCAGCTTGTCACCATGCAGCTCCCTGGCAACCACCGCGATCAAAATGTGATTTTGATCAGCCCTTCTGCTCTCCACTGGGCTGTCATCATCGGCAACGTTGCAGAGATGTCTTCTGAAATGGATCTCTGCATTTGGGACTGTCCTGCGTGTTTTTACTTTTTTCCATGGCACTGGGCGACGCCCTTTAATTGACGTGGACGTTGCCATAATACTGTTTCTATACACTGTTTACACTTCTAAATTAAAGGTCCAGCAACGGCTTCAGTAGCAATTTTAAATTTCAAGTCACATACCTTGTAACTATAGGCAGGAAAAATATTTCAGGAAACCTTCAGGGAATAAAAATTTGTCCACAACCATCGTCAGCAGCGGACGTTATCCGTCCACCACTCCAGTCCTCCTACAGGTTTTAACATTGTCCGAATTTCCTTCTGCCACTGCTGTCACTGAAGCGCTGCCAAACTAGATCAATGTCACAAGCCATAGCACTGTCCTGCTGGTCCAGCGCTAACACCGGCGCTGACGCAACTATAACATAGTGCCAGTAACATCAGCGGCCAAAACAAAAACTGTCCTCTCTGTCGCTGTCTTCTCTCTCTCTTACTATTTTCCTGACAAACGTAAGCGTTGTTAAACGTTGATATCAACTATCGATTGCACAAAATGTACATTACCAACACGACAAAAGAGTTTACAACGGGTTCAAGTCATGTAGTTTTTTAAATATTTTTTTTTATGGCGACGTCACACAAAAACATCACTGGCAAAAAAACTTGCCAGTGGGCTTTAATGGGTTAATGTAATGGGAAGAATCTGGGGAGGGCCATCGTAGCCTCAATTTCCGCTATTCTTTGTTCCCAAACATCAACATTATTATGAGTGGTAATTCTGATATTTATTTTCAATCCCAACCTTGCCCACTTTGCCTCTCAATACCGTCATATTCCTTCCAAGGGTTCAATTTGATAAAAAAACAATTCAGTGAACGTATTCTCACTCATTACCAAATTCAAAATTGTCGTTTTGTCAATAATTATGACATATAAACCAGTTTTACTAATTACTTCCAGTTTTGATCAATAATTCAACAGAATGATGTAGCATTTCGCTACATACTACTGAGCAAATTGAACCATGTTATCCGGTTATATGTGGTCTGACGTACTAGAGGTGTGGGTGGTGTAATTATTATCAGGTGTAGCACAAAAATTTCACATACCTTTTTCCGAAAACAAGTCGGCATTTATCTGACTCACTTAGATAATGTGCTAATCACTGTTTTTAATCATGTCCAGTCCGAGGAGCATTTAACAGACTCCTATGCATTATCGGACCGATGTGAACGCCGTCGACTACAGGTCGACCACAGGGCGTTCACTGCCCGACTCGTATGCATTATCGGACCAATGTGAACGCCGTCGACTTCATGTCGACCACAGGGCGTTCACTGCCCGACCTGACACTTATTATGATAACAATGACGCATTCTTCAGCAGCGCACTTCCCCATCAGTCTTCTCACTGTGCTGCGACACAGGTGTGGGTAAGTGTGGTTGAGTGTGGTGAACCCGTCCAACACCCAAAATGTCAGCTTGTCACCATGCAGCTCCCTGGCAACCACCGCGATCAAAATGTGATTTTGATCAGCCCTTCTGCTCTCCACTGGGCTGTCATCATCGGCAACGTTGCAGAGATGTCTTCTGAAATGGATCTCTGCATTTGGGACTGTCCTGCGTGTTTTTACTTTTTTCCATGGCACTGGGCGACGCCCTTTAATTGACGTGGACGTTGCCATAATACTGTTTCTATACACTGTTTACACTTCTAAATTAAAGGTCCAGCAACGGCTTCAGTAGCAATTTTAAATTTCAAGTCACATACCTTGTAACTATAGGCAGGAAAAATATTTCAGGAAACCTTCAGGGAATAAAAATTTGTCCACAACCATCGTCAGCAGCGGACGTTATCCGTCCACCACTCCAGTCCTCCTACAGGTTTTAACATTGTCCGAATTTCCTTCTGCCACTGCTGTCACTGAAGCGCTGCCAAACTAGATCAATGTCACAAGCCATATCACTGTCCTGTTGGTCCAGCGCTAACACCGGCGCTGACGCAACTATAACATAGTGCCAGTAACATCAGCAGCCAAAACAAAAACTGTCCTCTCTGTCACTGTCTTCTCTCTCTCAGTCATTTTTGTGAAGACGTCAAATAGTGACGTCAAGTCGTCCACACAGATCTCTAGCAAGCTCGCCAATGAAAAGTGACGTCAACCCTTGACGCCATCCCGACGCCAACACGACATGGCGGACGGCGAAGAGTTGGTTTTCAATCTCAGACGCCAGGCTCATTCAACAAAGTCCTTCTCTAGAAAAACGTCGTGTTTATTTCTCCTCACTGTGTGGACCACATATAATATACAGATACGATTACATAGTCAGTTGACTCTACCCACCGTGGCAGAGAACATAAAACCACTTGGTTCTAAACCAGAGCGCGCACCATCGTGCCTGTGACAGCAATCATCATAATCACAACATTGATTTAACATCTAATCACACATAATCATAATCGGCACATTGAGTTAACATACATTTCCTGGCGACGGTCGCCAGTCCATCAGTCTTGATGGCTCGGCTGACCTTTGCCTGTGCTGACCAATCCATTACTGCCCCAATCCAATCATGGAATGTCGTGTTCCGTTCTGGTCAGATCAACAGTAGTTATCATCTCTGCATTTGCCTACTGCGTTAGGCATGCATAAGTTTACAAGGTGAAGGTTTACATTAGCGTATAGAGTACACTTTGACTATATTAATATCAGCAACTAGACTAATTACAAGATACTATTCCAACGAGAAATTGGCCCAAAGCTGTTTTAATGTTAGACCGACATTAAACCAACATTTGGTGAGTGTGCCGTGTTGGCTGGGAAAGCTCTCACTGGTAATATGCGATGAGTCAACTGTTTCCAGACCCCCATGGCAACAAAACTGTTTGTGTCTCAACACTAAGCCCACATAAGAGAATTTGTGAATTATTTCCTCATAGCTGTCGCTCAAGTATATAGAGCTTATATGATTTCGGAGCTTGTTCATAATGCGACGATGTGTATGAAACGCATTATAGTATTATTATCTTGGCTGATAACTGTGGATGTGGGGTGATATGTCATTGTGGAATGTCCAGGGGCCACTGTTGCATTCTGGGGACACCCTTGTCCAGTGTATTTTGACAGTTGACTATACCTTTAACAAAACCTCAGAATGTCGTTAAAACCGGCTGGTTTTACAGTTTGATCGACGTTCATGCACACAAATGATGGTTACCCACATCCAAAATGCATACAATTTGTGTACACAGTATACACAATTTAAAACTCTGGTTAAAAGCGTGTTCCCGATAACACGATACGTCAATACAATGTTGGTTTAACGTTGGGCCCGTGTTGCAGACAGCGGTACATCATTAATCCAACAGTAGGCTAAAGTCTATTATTTACTGGGTCGAAGAAATAGATCAATGCACCTTTATAGAGCCTGTAATCAATATCATATAGAAGAAAATTATTCTGTTATTGTTTTAATGCATTATTACTGACATATGTCTGTGTCATATTATAATTATACATGTTGCTCAGAACTCAAATATCCGTTGTATAAAATATTAGGCACAACTTTCCGATAATAATCATTGTTAATCCGATAGGGCGGGTGCACAGAATATAGCTACCTGCTTAGAAAGTTGTAAATCGCGGGCTCGAACCCTACTCTGGCCTTCAAGTTCAAGTTAGAAAAAAACAAAATGTTTTTCCCTACTCATTCGTAAAAATTCAATATGTGTCTCAGTATCTGTCTGTCTCTGTCTACGGCTCTGACTCTGGCTCTGGTTCTGTCTCTGCCTCTGTCTGTCTCTGGCTCTGGCTCTGGCTCTGGCTCTGGCTCTGTCTCTGGCTCTGTCTCTGCCTCTGTCTCTGTCTGTCTCTGGCTCTGTATCTGGCTCTGCCTCTGTCTGTCTCTGCCTCTGTCTGTCTCTGTCTATGGCTCTGTCTATGGCTCTGTCTCAGGCTATGTCTCTGTCTCTGTCTGTCTCTGTCTGTCTCTGGCTCTGTCTCAGTCTGTCTCTGGCTCTGTCTCTGGCTCTTGCTCTGTTTCTGGCTCTGTCTCTTGCTCTGACTCTGTCTGTCTTTGGCTCTCGCGCTCGCTACTTCAGAAACAATGGCCCCGTTCAAACTCACTAGCACGTTAGTGGTAGTTCCTTCTAGTTTTATCCATTATACCGCTATGGTGGGGACTCTCGGAGCTTATATTTTACCGTGATACTTTCCCTAAATTATTCTGAACCCTTTCAGCCCGGGGACCGTCATTAGACGTAAACGACTCCCGAACTGAAAGGAATTAGCGAATTGTTATGACCGTAGACCCATAACATAGATATTCAAATGAAGCAGAAAGAGCTAACTAAGCTATTTGTGATGATTTCAAATTGGAACAACTCTTTGGTCCCCATGGTTGATACGCAAATATTTCAGCATTGTGTGAATATTTTTAATCAGTTAGGTGAAACGTCTGACTTGTTTATAACCCTGATACTTTTTTGTGGGCTAAATACGAAGGTTGAAATAGGTATATAGTCTGGGTTATAAATTGCGGGTTAAATAAGTAGGTTGGAATTGTTATTTAGCCCGGGTTGTTTGATGTGGAAATAGTTATTTAGCCTGGATGCTTTGTTGTGGGTTAGATAAGTACATAGGTTGACATAGTTATTCATCCCCGGTGATTTGATGTGGGTTGAAGACGAAGATTGAAATAGCTCTAAAACCCACTTGTTTTATGTAGGTTATATAAGAAGGTTTGTAGTGTTATTTAGCCGGGATGTTTTCTGTGTGTTAAATATGTCGGTTGAAAAGTTATAAAACCTACTTGCTTTTATTTGGGGTGAATAGAAGGTTCAAATAGTTAAATAGCCCAGTATGTGATTTTCTGTGGGCTAAATAAGAAGGTTAGGATAGTTATCTAGCCTGGTGGATTTGGTATGGATGAAATATAAAGGTTGAGATAGGCCTAGGTCTATATTACCCAGCTGCTTTTCTGTGGGTTAAATAAGAAGGCTCTAAACGTTTATAACCCAGATGCTTTGTTGTGGGCTAAATACGAAGGTTGAAATAGGTATAATTATAGTCTGGGTTCTTAAATGCGGTTAAATTAGAAGGTTGGAATTGTTATTTAGCCCGGGTTGTTTGATATGGAAATAGTTATTTAGCCTGGATGCTTTGTTGTGGGTTAAATAAGTAGGCCACATATATAGATTGATATAGTTATTTACTCCGGGTGATTTTATGTGCGTTGAAGACGAAGATTGAAATAGCTCTATGACCCACTTTTTTTTTATGTGGGTTATATTATAAAAAGGCTTTTATTGTTATTTAGCCCAGGTTTTTTCAGGATTTGAAAAAATTAAACGTGGGGGGGCGGCCGGCCCTTAAGTTTTTTGTTGGTATATTTAGGTCAATTCAGGTGGCTTTTTAAAATAATGTGGCAAAAAAAGCGGGGCCGTCCCCCCTCCCCCGCCCTGGATCTGCGGCCGGCATTCCCCGTCATTAAGTTTATAAAGTCAAAGATACATTTTGAACGCGTAATCCCAAGTACCACTAGTCCGTATTACTCATACTTTTGTATGTAGGCACTTACCTGCCTGAGTACGCAATGAAAAGGTTTTGGTCATAGCGCAATGATTCTTAGTGATTGTCAATTAAAATGCTTGGCAGAGATGCATTCGTTTTCGCCTCATAGGGAAAACACATCATTTCAACAAGGGCTCAGGGGATCATATTTTCTGTATTTTACTTCTGTGTACATATAATAGTATTCTATCGGGTGGTGAAAAGTGTAGGGGGGTAGGCCTACTATCCTGTTTATTAATAAAATGTAAGTATTATAATTTAGTGCTTTGTTTACAATTGTACCGGGACTATATAATCATGATAATGGTGGTTGTTATAGCGTCTAGATAATTTAATAATGTACAGACAAGAAGTAGGTAATCCTTTTGTGGATAACTTTTGTGTTACTCTGCGACCATGTGAACACAGTCAATAATATTATAAAGTTAATGATGAGATAATAATAATTACGAATGTTGCACTTGCATTTATTAATTTTTAACCATTAAGAAAATCATATCACACATAAAATAATGTCGATCTTGTTTATGTTTCTTATAAGGATAAAACAAATATAGCCAGTGACTTAGAGTGTTCATATAGAGTGTCCATATATATTCTTCTAAAACCACTGGCGTCTCGCTGAAAATAAAATAATGAATGGATCAATATAACAATTTTTTTGTTAATATGTTCTATTCGTGGTGATCAAATTCGAAATTTGCATTTAATATTTTTATAAACAAATTACAATATGATAACTACAAGAACTTAAATATTTGTTGGGTAACACATAAATTAGGTAGATAGGCATACTTACAATTTTATCTCTCATACACTACTGTATCATGTGTATACGGGGCAGTCGTGTCTCCAGGAGAATGATCTAAAATTGTATCGCTGTACCTTTATCCTGTACAAAGAAAACAAAAGCAAATATCACTATAGCATAATTTAATCATTACGAGAACGCAATTCTGCTACGTAAGTGTACTGTGTAGCAACAACGATTTATGTTCTAGCGCTCATAGCGCATATTTTGCACAAGATATACTCTAGATTACCTTGCTCAGACATGTTAAAATAACCCTGCTGCTTTTCTGTGGTTTAAATAAGAAAGGTTGGAATGTGTATTTAACCCAGTGGATTTTGTGTGGATTAAATACGAAAATATTTCTATAACCAGCTGTTTTTCTGTAGGTTAAAGAAGGTTCAAATAGTTTAATAGCCCAGGTGATTTTCGGGTTAAATAAGAAGGTTGGGACAGTCATCTAGCCCGGTGTATTTGTTGTGGATTAAATATGAAGATTGGAAAATCGTTCTGTAACCCAGCTTTTCTTCTGTGTGTTAAATAAGACGGTTGTAAAATTATATAACCCAGGTGCATTGTAGTGGGCTAAATAAGAAGGTTGAAATATGTCTGGGTGCTTTATTACGTGTAGGCATAAAGAAGGGAATTGGAATTGTTGTTTAGCCCGGGTTGTTTTCTGTGGGCTAAATAAATATGTCGGTTGCTTTTGCTTACTTGCTTTTATTTGGGTTAAATAGATTTTCTGTGGGCTGGAAGCTATAATTAAAGGTAGAAATAGGAGGTATGCAGTCTTTTCTGCTTTTCTGTGTGTTAAATGGGAATGTTGTAAACGTTTATAACCCTGATACTTTTTTGTGGGCTAAATACGAAGGTTGAAATAGGTATATAGTCTGGGTTATAAATTGCGGGTTAAATAAGTAGGTTGGAATTGTTATTTAGCCCGGGTTGTTTGATGTGGAAATAGTTATTTAGCCTGGATGCTTTGTTGTGGGTTAAATAAGTACATAGGTTGACATAGTTATTCATCCCCGGTGATTTGATGTGGGTTGAAGACGAAGATTGAAATAGCTCTAAAACCCACTTGTTTTATGTAGGTTATATAAGAAGGTTTGTAGTGTTATTTAGCCGGGATGTTTTCTGTGTGTTAAATATGTCGGTTGAAAAGTTATAAAACCTACTTGCTTTTATTTGGGGTGAATAGAAGGTTCAAATAGTTAAATAGCCCAGTATGTGATTTTCTGTGGGCTAAATAAGAAGGTTAGGATAGTTATCTAGCCTGGTGGATTTGGTGTGGATGAAATATAAAGGTTGAGATAGGCCTAGGTCTATATTACCCAGCTGCTTTTCTGTGGGTTAAATAAGAAGGCTCTAAACGTTTATAACCCAGATGCTTTGTTGTGGGCTAAATACGAAGGTTGAAATAGGTATAATTATAGTCTGGGTTCTTAAATGCGGTTAAATTAGAAGGTTGGAATTGTTATTTAGCCCGGGTTGTTTGATATGGAAATAGTTATTTAGCCTGGATGCTTTGTTGTGGGTTAAATAAGTAGGCCACATATATAGATTGATATAGTTATTTACTCCGGGTGATTTTATGTGCGTTGAAGACGAAGATTGAAATAGCTCTATGACCCACTTTTTTTTTATGTGGGTTATATTATAAAAAGGCTTTTATTGTTATTTAGCCCAGGTTTTTTCAGGATTTGAAAAAATTAAACGTGGGGGGGCGGCCGGCCCTTAAGTTTTTTGTTGGTATATTTAGGTCAATTCAGGTGGCTTTTTAAAATAATGTGGCAAAAAAAGCGGGGCCGTCCCCCCTCCCCCGCCCTGGATCTGCGGCCGGCATTCCCCGTCATTAAGTTGACTATAGGCCTTTATTTACCCAATGTTGGTTTAATGTTGGCCCAGTGTCGCAGACGGTGGACCAACAATAAAGTAACCTTGGGTGAATGTCTCAGATACTAAGCAATGTAAAATGCACATCGGGCGTCGTAATCAAATGCGGCCACGGACGATAATACGCGTAGTTGTCAATTCACATATATTTTGTAGTATTCCAGCTTTCATGTTTTTTTGTAAATGTTGCAAGCGATAATGGTTGTCATGTGTCATGGATAGGCCTATATTTACATTGTACAAGGTCATTTTCACGCGGCATAACTTACCTGTTCATTTCCATATGGTCCTAGTGTAGGCTATTCAGTTCCGTGAATTAAAATAAGCTGTAATGTTTTTGTGCGAGGGCCATATAGATAATAAATCACTAGTTAATTAAACAAACTTTATTGCTATTGTGTGAGTGCCATGTCCTGCGTGAATAGCACGCATAATTATTATCCGTAATTTGTACTGTTAGTACATCACTAAGTCTCCAACACGATAATATGGATGGTTCTGATGCTATACTTTGTTGGCAATCGACGAACCACCATGTCCGACTTTTATTAGTATGTATATATTGTATTTCGGTAGTATTACTGTTATTACGTTGTTAAATTTGCATCACTAGTCTATATCAGGGAATCGCCGAGCTCATAGCGACTGTGCTTGCATGGTCACATGGCTCGGAGCTACCTGTGTTGCGGATTGTCACATTGATTGTACTTGCTTGATATAATATTTGATTTTAAAAAATATCGTCGTAATTTTTAATACATTCTCCAATTACTGTAGCATAATTATGCACTTGTATTGCATGTCATACATAGAAGCAATTTTATCTCTGGTTTTGGTGCGGGAAACAAAATGATAGACCCTATGTTACCCCGGCAATTTTATTTAAAGTATATACCCAGTGTTTCGTATGGCAATGCCAGTTAACATGATTTTAGTTATGTATGTCATACTATGTATTAATATTGTCATATGATTTTAACAAATTAACAATGTTGTATAAACATGTACATATCTCTCTCTTATTTCTATGACAAATAAGTCTGGATTGACTTTCTTTCTGTCAATAAAATATCATATCGAAAAAATAAATACCTGCTACTATTATAGCCTGTGATTGCAGGAAATTAGATGATGATATCATAGATCAAGGTGTTAACCCTTATCATGCTAAGTTCATTTAATTAAATTTTCAGCCACTTGAAGTTGTGTCTCGCTACCGCGACCCACAACTTCAAGTGGCTAAAAATGATTCATGTTTATTTAGTTTGAGCACGCATATTTGCAAATCGTGATGTCTAGACACATATTTCATTCCCAATATCAATAGTCGTGATCAGCAGGATAAGGGTTAATGTTTAAGTAATGGTGCTAATATTCCAGCTTTGTGTTAGTTTCCTGATCAACCGAATGTCTGAATGTCTCTGATCAAATACTAAGAAAAAGGTTGACGCAGATCGCCATTCTGAAAGCATCAATCTATATCTAGTGACAGAAAGTGATCCCATGCCTAGTGTTTGAATGAGCATCTGCATGCTCAATTACCCTCCTTTAATTATACGTCAGAATTTAACGTCTACAGACGTCAGACTCTGACGTATAAAGACGGTCCCCGCGCTGGAAAGGTTAAGAATTGTAGCCCTGTTTCAGCCACTGGGGCTAGATATGGATGATCATAACACAGGATTGTGACCATAATGGATTGTGATCTTAGATCAGAGTCATCAAAAACCGATTAGATCATAATAGTATTAAACATATCACATGAGTGTACACTCTAAAAAATATAGGTTCTTTAAAAAGAACCCTTCAGTACAATCACCATGCGACCCCAGGAGAACCCTGCAATGGTTCTCCTGGGGTTGCATGGTGATAGTACTGAAGGGTTCTTTCTCAAGAACCTATATTGTTTAGAGTGTATGGATTTTAACATGCGGATATTTTTATCTATGCACAGTATATTTTAACATTTACATCTACTATTTCTGATTGTTTATGTTTCAAGGGGAGTTTCGTCTCTGTGGCTGTTTATTTGATCCTACCTCGCCAATTATCTATATATGATGTATCTTTGGAGACAAAGATTGAAGGTATGTGTGATATCATATTACTCGGTAATGTAAATATCGCTATAATTATTTTTAAGGAATATATGGGTTGTTTGTAAAAAAATATGTATTTTTCCTACATCTATATATTTCATGCAACATGAATAATAGCACGGTCGGATAAATTCGTTTCGTCACATATCACAGGTAGCGATGGGAGATTTTGTTTCTAGCTGACCGAATTAACCCTTTGACTTCCAGGCCGGGGTGCATGCCAGGATCCAGATATACTGGTGTAGGAGTTCTATTTTCCGTCATTTGAAGCTGGAATTGCTAACGCAATTTCCAGCTTCAAATGACGAAAAATACATAAATGTAGTATATATTTGACGAAAATTTGAGTCATTTTATGGTTACGTTCATTGACGAATGACGACGGAAATTTCCGTCATGTATGGTAGTGAAAAGGTTAACAGCATTGATTGACGGATGGGTTTTACGGGTTAGGCTCATGGATTTACAGGGCTATATCCAGGATATATTCATCTGTTATTGTTAATGGTGCTGTTCTGAGGAATGCGCCTCAACACATGAAAGCTGCATATTTGCAGACGCTGTGTGGAGAATATCTCTAAAATCACAAATTAAAATATCCATTACTGACCAAAATCAGTCAGGTGGACACTTGAATTCAGAAAACAAGTAACAAATATAACAGGTTACAAGTAATTTGTTACTTGTTACTTCTTTTCTGAACTCAATTGTGCACTGATGTACCTGGCAGATTTAAATGAATGAATGATATTTTATTTGTGATTTTATGGATAATACTCCACAACCGCGTCTCCGAACGAGTTTCTATTTCTTGGACAACCAATCTAATATCTACCGTTATGCTATAGCTTCAGATGTAAGATTAAATTTTAAAAATGCTATTTGAATAAATAAAATTACATGCAGCATAATTTATATAATTTAGAAAAACATTATACCGTCATGCAGATATCACGTGCTCATGTTTCGGTCAATATGTAAATAAGGCACAGACACGCCCCACTGCCCAGTAAGTGAACTGTATGTCTGCAACTACACATACATGGGAACAGACAGTTTTATTGTGATATCTGATGTAGATTTATTGTCCAGCAACTACGTACATAGAAAATTACGCCTGATATTAACAGCAGTAATTTAAAAATAATTGATCGCTGTAGTCTACGTATACTATACCATAGCATGAACAGATACATTCATGCCCCATTGATACAGCAGTGTATGACATTGATAATTATTCGCTGTTTCTGATGACACCAGAACGAAGTGTATATGTCAAGTCAAGATTTTTATTACATACGTACTATAGTCTACGTATGCATGATATATGGCATCAATGAACAGCTAAATACATGCAGATACATACATACAGCGGTGTTCTTGGTTCAATCTAGTTAATTCAAAATTAAACTGGTCCTAGAACCATGCATACCATGTATAATTTATAAAACATCCCTATAAAATAGGACGGAACAAGCAAACAAATCCACGGAAGATCATAATGCAAAAAAAATATATATTCGTCTCTTTTAATGCAGTTGATCAAACATATTTGCAATTTCTACAGAACGCTTAAACGATGGAGATTGATTGCAGTGATTAATCATGTTATTGTATCTCACATATATCTAGCTATGCCCTACATGATACACACATAATAGTGAAGACATGTAATCCGCACTTAATATCACTCAGCATGGTTAAAGGTGGATTTATATTCGAGACATTTTGGCAAACATTCAAATTGTACCAAGAAGTCTTGAAGTGTAGATTTTTGCTTTTCGGACTCGATTGGAAAGCTGGTTCAAATCTACAGCGTTCCCAGCAAACACAAAACATTTGTATAACATTTATACAACGTCGGCCCGACGTCTTCGACGTTGAACCGACATTGTATAAATGTTATACAAATGTTTTGTGTTTGCTGGGTTTTAAGGATGTATTTTAAGCATGTGTTATCATATCCAGTGTTGAGTCCAGTTTATTATCATCGCAGTTGTAACAAACATTATGCGCGGTCTCTTGGCTTTTCTCAGATTTACATTCCGAGCTCTAAACATTGGCTCACATCAGGAGCGAACGTTAGGCTCGTACCAATAAAGTATTTCTACCCAATTGGGCCATATCATTTAAAGACAGTTTACTTTTTTTTTACTAATAACCGTTTTTCATCAATAATGTATTCTGCGTAATTGGGCCATATTGGGCTAGCTAAAATTACATTTGACCACCCTAGGCCTATCATTTACATAATTTTGTATCCACAGGGTGGCCCAAAGCGGCCCAAGCCAACTAAAGTCAGATTTTCTAATGTTAGACAATAAATATTACTCTTTCAACATGGACTGTGAGATTTCGCCACCGTAGGCCTATCATTTACAGATGCCCACAGGGTGGCCCAAGGTGGCCCAACGTGGCCCAAACCATTTATTGTCAGTTTAACACCATTGTTCACCAATAACGTATTTCTATTTGTAATTACCAGCTTCACATATACCTCCCTAGCGTTTCCTTTGTCAAATATTCGTCTATATCAGCTGGATGTGTCACATTCACAAATGGCGTCAATTATACAGTATCCTGTATCAGCAGTGCTTGAACAGAATGGGATGAAGCCCTTAAAGAAGCTAATTTGCAAACAAACGATTTTTTTTGCATATTTTGAATTTAGTTGATCACAACGTTCAATTTGATAATGATGAGCACAAATTATAAATATGATTTTTAAAGCCATGCATAATTATTTATTTTCGCTGATCTCTCATTTTTTCCGCAAAGGAAAGCAAACATGGTGGATACTGTAATCTGACCTCGGTAATTAATTGTTGTGTTTCTTAGCCGTAACTGCGGCAAAATATTTTGTAGGCCTATTAAATTTTATACATCAACTGTTAGAAGATCAGCTCAAACCACCGTCCTTTGAAACAGAGACGTACTCGGATTAATACACGACGATGGACTCTTTCAAACCTTTATAAAAAACCCGCCACTTATTTGTGGCTGCCTCTCACCCTGTTGAAGGAATCCCAAACGTGGTAATAAGGATCGAACTTCCATCAAATCTGGAATATTGGGAGAGCGTGGTCCAGCATAACGTCTGCCGGTATGAGCCAGCGTGGACTAGCTTCGCCCAGCGTTCCCAAACTTTTACGAACGATTAATAGTCCAGGGGTATTAGATAAAATACGCTTGGTATTAGTGCCGAAAATTGGGGTAATAAGGGGTAAATAGCTAGGGTAAATAAAGGGTATTACCAATACATTTAAAACTATTTAACCTAAATTTATAAAATTTGTATTTAGACATATGTTTTAGCACTTGCGGATTCCATTGAAATTATTTGTATGAATTTTTCGCCACCCTTTCATCCCCAAAAGTGGTGAATAGACAAAATAGAGATAATAACCATAACTTATGAGCTATTTGACATAGCTTCATGAAATTTGTATCTAGCATCGGAGAAAAAAATAAAAAAACTTTTAAAAATTCGGCGAACTCCCTTTAATCGCCAACAACAACTTTTAATATAAATTTTTAGCAACCCTTCCCTCCCAAAAAGTGGTTAATAGGAGTAAAATGGGGGTTATAACCATAACTTAATGAATTATTTAACCTAGATTCACAAAATTTGTATCCAAACATACCCGGTATTGGTTTCTAGATATATGTTTTAGCATCCGAGAAAAAATAATGAAACCATTTTTTAAAATGTATTAGTTTAAAATTTAATAGTTTAAGCTCATTAAATAAACTCCAATTAACTGTTTTATTATGTGAATAAAAATATACTAAAAAATATTTTTTTGGGAATGCAAAGGTTGTTAGATATGAATACAACATCATATACAATTTCGTTTTTTGAGATTAAATGGTGATGGTTGGTTTTTCTTTCAATTAGGCCTACACTTTTTTGTTTGATGCTAGGACAAATATCTAGATACCAATTTTATGAATCTCCGTCAAAGTTTAGGTTATTCTCCTAATTTTCAATTATTTACCACTTTTTGGAATAAAAGAGTTGTTAAAAATTGATATAAGAAATTGTAATGGATTCCTCCAGTGCTAAAACATAAGTTTAAACACAAAATCAGCTATGGTTATCACCGCCTGCCCCCCCCCCCTCATTTCACCCATATTTACCACTTATGGAGAGGAAAGGGTGGTAATAAAGGGAGGTCGCCAAATTTAAGAATTGTTTTTAAAAAATCATCCGATGCTAGGTCTAATAGATCATAAATTATGGTTATTACCCCTTTTTCACATTTTTCATATTTACCACATTTGGAGATGTAAGGTTGGCTAAAAATAACTACAAATATTTTTAATGGATTTCGCAGGGGCTTAAACATATGCTTAGATACAATTTTTATGAATCCAGGTTAAATAGTTTTAAAGTTATCGTTATTATACCCTTTATTACCTCTATTTACCCCTTATTACCCCAATTTCGGGCACCAATACCAGGCGGATTTTAGAGGACTTTTAATATGTTTTTCAATTTTCAATTTTTCTATTGTCTCAACAATATATGCTGAAATTGTCAGCTTGTTACAAATTTGTTCCAGGTCTCTATGAGTTTTAGACTAATACCGCTCGACTATAATCAGATGATGTCTTTCACCATTCAGTCCCCAAATAATTATAGGGCCTACGTTCACCACCACGCAATAAAACGTTAATAATACATTTAGGTTCCCAAGACAAAGCTTGTGGCTTGGCTTGAGCATGCTCCAATTCCTTAATCATTCTTGTGAAGCCTATTTAACTTACCACGATGTAAGCCATCTCGAACAGCAAATTGTCTCGTATTTTTATTAGGACATTAGCACGTTTCGAGGGTATCACTGGTCTTTGATTGCCGTTATGCAACCCTTTAAGCGCCAAGTACGAGTATTATTGTTTTTAATATGTTTTAATAGCTTAATAGCAGATTCAATCACAGTTATCTTATCTGGGGATGAAATGAATCTTCAAACATTTCGATTTGCAAATGCTTAGTCTCAAATTATGTGAGAAAAATAATTATAAATTTTCATCCCCTTGAGGTTGTGGTCTGGTCGGACGAATGGATTCCAAAATATGGCTTTGTCAGTACGAAGCTTCAGCATACATTCGCAGGAAAGCTCATTAGAGTAAGGTCGCGCTGGCGAGACATAATGTCAACACATATTAGTATTGAAAATTTAAATTTGATAACTTAGCGGATAAAAGACTAAAAAAAAATACTTGGATATCAAACTGACAAATCTGACTAAATTTCTCCTATTCCTTTAATACAAAAAGAAAAAGAAGATTCTGAAAATCACAATTTACGCGGAATAACGATTCATGCACGGGAGAAGCTTTCCACCAACAAATCAGCTGCAAAAATACAGCTGGATGAAAAGAGATCACTACCCATTCATCACATAAGAAATGAAGACGGTAAAGCCACCAGAGGTGATATAATTAAATGATATTTCAAATACATTTGTTAAAAATATTGTAATATACATGGACACTTCAAAGTAAAGATGAGTGAGTGAGTGAGTGAGTGAGTGAGTGAGTGAGTGAGTGAGTGAGTGAGTGAGTGAGTGAGTGAGTGCGTGAGTGAGTGAGTTAGTGAGTGAGAGAGAGAGAGAGAAAGAGAGAGAGAGAGAGAGAGAGAGAGAGAGAGAGAGAGAGAGAGAGAGAGAGAGAGAGAGAGAGAGAGAGAGAGAGAGAGAGAGAGAGAGAGAGAGAGAGAGAGAGAGAGAGAGAGAGAAGAGAGAGAGAGAGAGAGTGAGGTGAGGTGAGGTGAGGTGAGGTGAGTGAGTGAGTGAGTGAGTGAGTGAGTGAGTGAGTGAGTGAGTGAGTGAGTGAGTGAGTGAGTGAGTGAGTGAGTGAGTGAGTGAGTGAGTGAGTGAGTGAGTGAGTGAGTGAGTGAGTGAGTGAGTGAGTGAGTGAGTGAGTGAGTGAGTGAGTGAGTGAGTGAGTGAGTGAGTGAGTGAGTGAGTGAGTGAGTGAGTGAGTGAGTGAGTGAGTGAGTGAGTGAGTGAGTGAGTGAGTGAGTGAGTGAGTGAGTGAGTGAGTGAGTGAGTGAGTGAGTGAGTGAGTGAGTGAGTGAGTGAGTGAGTGAGTGAGTGAGTGAGTGAGTGAGTGAGTGAGTTCTGCATTCTTGATAGTGGGGCCACACATCATTGGAATTGTTCGGTACATGTGTAGTTTATTTTTATATTTTATATGATGTTTTAAAATGTGGACACGTGAACATGTTTTTGAATATTTTATGCTCACATTTATGTTACGTATTGTTATACATGTCGTCGTCTGTCGTGTATATCCAGTAACCTAGCAGATTAACAATACATACGAACTAATGTCTTGTTGGTTTGACAGTAGTTGCGTTATCTAGTAATCAAATGTCACCGAAACTGTTCAAATCAAATGAAAGCAACACATTCGGTACACGGTTGTTCTTTTATATCGATAGGCTAATAATTAATGACATGTGGACACATGCGTTGCTTATAATACCGACTGCCATTTTTAATTTTAACATGGCTGCTTAAGAACCCCACAACTTTTGCTACAATGCTAATGTATATGTGATCTATGCCATAGGTTACCATAGGTTACATAATCAGGCCTACATATTAGGAGTTATCAATTTACAGATACACGGATATAATAATAACTAGTTATTTTAATTATTATCAATACGCACATCATTTAAAGTAAAATGATAATAAAATAATTTCTGTTCAAATGGGTCATGTACAATATTCTAGAAGCAAATTTGGCTGCAAATTGTATTGATGTTATAAGTAATAATATGTGTTCATCTGTTGATGTATAATTAGGTGTAATTTAAAAATTCACTTTTGACTTTGCATTCCAGTACTGTGAAGACCATATTCATTGTTGTTTTATTTTTACCATTTTTGTTTATTTTCGTTAGCAGATGCTACACACATATATAGACTGTACCACTAACATATATTAGACTGTACCACTAACCAGTTTATATTTATAGATCAATTTATATTCCGTTATATTCTAAGGAGAGAGTCCGATCTTGGTCTTATGCAATGCACAGTTGTTGACTTTTTCAAGGCAATTAGCCTACTATTATGAAATCGTATATTATTTTACTTTGAGCAGAAACGAAATAGCATTACGTCGTCTTGGAAAGGCATTGCAGAATACAATAAATCACGTATCATTATACGTTATCAGATATTATCTTGACATTTAAGAGTATAAACCATAAATATTTAGTTTTGATGATCGTTAATATCTAGTATAATACAGCTGGCTGGATGATTTCCTGATTTGGTTGAAAATGGAGAAATTGGAGGTGTTTGCGAAATATGTTTTTGCGAATAAGCTGAATGTAGACGACATATTTCAAAGGTATGCAACTTGTTAGTGAGCAGGAAAGCAAAGCAATAGTACAACCGATCTTAAATAGTATCTCAAATAATTGGCCATTGGCTGGACATACTTTATACAGTTAGTGGGGTATCTGATTGGTATGTTATATCTTTCCACAGTAGGACTCAATATGAACTCCACTATCTGAGCCTGTGGAAGCAGGAAGTAAGGCTATACCAATAACTACCAATAACTTAAAACAACTGACATGGCTTCATTGTAGTAGCAGTTTTACCTCATTAATATCAGAAGCTGTGTGACATATTCCATCTGATTCTTTTAATTTTTATACAAGAAAAAGTAATTCCATAGTAATATTAGGTTTGTGTAGTGTGGCATTTTATATTTTATATGGGGTTTGTCATCGCTAAAACTAATCATTTTGATCAATATATTTGAGAAATATAACAGTAGTTGTAACAGCATAAGTGATACAAATATGCATGTGAATCATCAAATATTCCCGAAAATGATTTTGTTTTCGTTGGCCAATAAACCACACATCTCCATGGAGCTTGCTTGTGGACATCCTCATAACAGGGGGTGAAATAAATGCACTTAAAGCTGATCTATCACCCCTTATATAGTATGAATAATTTTGTGACAAATAAATCAAAGTTGCCACAAGATGGGGCACAAGTGTTTCCTTACATGGGGTGATTGGCTATTATGTGACCCTCTGAGAGGGTCACATGATAGCCAATCACCCCATATAAGGACATAATTATTCATATCATATAAGGGGTGGTAGATCACCTTTATGATATATTTAACCCTCTGAAGGTAGTCAACCCCGGCACATTCAAGACCCTGTTTACTTAGAGCAGAATGTTATATCTAATTGGTACATGTCAGGTGACTACCCCAGCTGATATTGCAAAACTCAGAATTCAGAGCTAAATAAATGTAGCATGAGCCGAGCTGTTCTGATGTGTGTCTGTTATACATTTAGTCTAGATCGTGACCATGGTGACCATGGCCAAACAAATAATATGTTGGAAACAATTTTTACTGCACAGTAGATTATTGGTTTTAGCCACTGGGATGTAATGTGCCACATGCATGTCTCACTGAATGAAAACTTTACAAAAAAATGTATTAATTATATATACCTTGTTTCAATAAATGACCTCACAATATATTAATTGTTTCATCTTGATCTTGACGCGTATTAAATACACTGTTATTTACAAATTATGCAAATATAACTAGACAGGATACCTAGTTAGAAAGTCGGTGGTAGCCATTTTGAAAATTTAAAATGTTAGTCATCAACACCGGTAAATCACGTGTCCACATTTCCTTAATTCTTTCCAATATAAAAAACTTCCAGTGTACCACATTTGTTGCCTTTGTGACAATTTGAACAATTTCGCTATTGCATCGAGAGCCTCACAATGAGCAATATAGAGTCTCAGTCATAGTATATGTCAAAATAATAATTGTTTTCAGATGAGAGACATAGAGAGCAGAGGGAAAGAATGGAATATATATGTGATCTAATTAATAACGGTTCATATAGCATTCCACGTTCTTATGGAAATAATAGCCAGCCTAAAGGCATAGTGGATCACTTTCGACAGGTGTTATATTGTAACATTGGGAAAACAGGATCCACAAGCTGGTTGAAGATGTTCAAAATCATCACTGCAATTGAGAAGACATCTCGTAAAAAATGGTTTGAGAATCATTCCTATCCTTGGTGTCCCAGGCGGCTAACAAAGAAAGAGAGAACTAGGTAAACTAGGAGTATACTATACACTACCTATCACCATGTTTTATTCGGAAAAAAATACATACTCTACATTGTGTGTAAATTTAGATGGGTGGATATTTAGTTTCATTTAATGATGATTAAATGCACCTTATTAGACAAAACACATGCATGACGTACTCATCATAGTAATCAAGGAATATAGAAAATTCTTTTCTATATTACTTGTAGTTATATACCTTACTCTTTGACAGAAAATTTCATCACTTTGGATTTAATCTTCTGTCTTCTGTGAACAACTCGGAAGCTAAATTTGGACTATCAAATCCACGAGTGGATTATTTTAAATTCATGCAAGTCAGACATCCTTTGGAACGATTGGCATCAGCTTACTTCTCCCGGGTGAAAACATCCAGTACGCGACTCACTACTGAAATAAAGGTAATTCAACATGTGAATATAATGCAACATTTGGGCCGGTCCTATCTTCTCAAAACGACTCATCAGCTTATGACTATGTACATGTACACTGGAAAGCTATAGATCTGGGTATTTACTCCCAGAGTTGTAGCAGCAATCAATAATTAAGATACCCTACGACTGACTGACTGACTGACTGACTGACTGACTGACGGACGGTCCGACCGACCGACCGACCGACCGACCGACCGACCGACCGACCGACCGACCGACCGACCGACCGACCGACCGACCGACCGACCGACCGTCCGTCTGACCGACCGAACGTCCGTCCGTCCGACCGTCCGACCGTCCGACCGACCGACCGACCGACCGACCGACCGACCGACCGACCGACCGACCGACCGACCGACCGACCGACCGACCGACCGACCGACCGACCGACCGAACGACCGACCGACCGACCGACCGACCGACCGACCGACCGACCGACCGACCGACCGAACGACCGAACGACCGAACGACCGACCGACTGACTGACTGACTGACTGACTGACTGACTCATCGCTACTATAATATATGTTATTATTTACAAGGATGACGTGGAGAAACATACGGGTAAACGACCAGGAGACTATGTCACGTTTGCAGAATTTCTGACGTATGTGGTGAGTCAATGGATGTATTCTGAAGTGTAATTAACAGATTAAGGCAAATACCCCAGCAGCTAGTAAGCAGCCACAGTCTTTTTTACATGGAGCCTTTCCGCACCGTGTAACATTTAAGTTTTCACCCACTTGAAATTGAGTCTCGCTAATTAAACGCGGACTACAACTTCTAGTGGACTTAATTTGCGGCCAATTAACGCTTTTCAATCGTAATGTTTGAACACGAATTTCATTCCAAATAACAGTGATTTGATCGGGTGGTGAAACGCATTTAAAACGATTATCACGATTATAGTCGTGATTATCAGTGAAAGGGTCGTTATTTATTTTCATTTATAGCGTTTCTGTCTGGTTGTCGTATAATCAATGACGTCGATATAATTGAAATAACAACTGGACGACAGCGTTGATTAGCTGATTTCATCATGTGCCACTATTCGATTGGTTGAGTGATAGATTATGAACATTCGGCCCAAACATTCGCTGTTTTCGTCGTATTTAGTTAAATATTCAATTTTGTGTATACTAGTATCATGAATAAAATATTGAAAGCATCGCTTTTCGTTTTAGGCACTTCCCGATGAAGGAATGACACGGAGCTCTAACGACCACTGGAAAACATATCAGGTATGCGGATGTTATTATTTTAGCCTTCCTGGCACCCTGCATTCCCTCTATTTTGATTCACATTCAGACCTGAATACACCTTTTTCAATAACAGCACGCCACACGGTGAGCAACGCTGAACTGTTTTAATCAGACAACTGTTACACACATCTCAATGACAACACGCCACACAGTGAGCAACTCTGAACTATTTTATTCACACCATTGTTCACTGCGCAAACTCGTGCAAGCAGTCTATTCATTCCAAATTCAACGTGAATGAACAGCTCCTGGGCCCGTATTCTCGTAGGCTTCAGATTGGTCGAGATGACCATCTCAACCAATCTGAAGCCTACGATATATCAGATATATCAATGAGAAGCTTACAATATATCGGATATATCGTAACTTGTATGGGAATACGTAGTCTGGTGGCACAAAATGACTTTTATGCCTAACCTTGCAATGAATGGTAACAATCGTTTTTATTCATTTTTCGAATCTCTATATCATGTACATCAAGAATCCGTCGGGTGTACTGATTACACCCGCTTGAGTTTTTTAAAATCCAAGATATCGTCCAAGATGGCCGCCAAATCACATTTTGGACTATAACTTCTGAACTAAAATAGATCATGATTTTAGTTTCTAAACCATGGTTTTCGGGGTTAACAATTCCATTTCTGGTCTTTAAAATCTAATATAGCCATTTTAAAGTATCTGAATGAAAAAAAAATCAAGGCTAAATGTGAGAAAATTTCGGCTAGTCTACCTAAATTTTATTTTTTTTCCAAAGATTTTGTGACAGGTTTTTAGTCTTGTGGTCTGTCATCTTGCACCAAGTCTCAAGCATGTTAGTCCTATAGCCTTGGCAGTGTGCCTTCGGAATATTAGTCACTATCAGCTGTGATATCAAGCATCAAGGTGTGTGGCAGATTCACAATAGGCCTACATATACTTTTACTAGGCTTGACACTGACCAGGCCTATTGTAGTCTAGTTTGTTTTAGATAATGATTGTTGAAAACATAGACAAAATTCATTTAAAGTGGTTTTTTCTCAGTGCATAATATGATGAGTCTGAGAAATACTAATTGGCTATTAAAATATAGAATAACATTATTATCAGAATATTAGACCAATAGCTGTATTTTCTTATGAAACTCGGGTATAAATAGTAACTTTATTTCAGTTTGTGTCTTACTGCTCAATATGTACTATACCCCACATTCACATTAAAACTGGCCAACCAGGATCGCATGTTTTTCGCTGATTTCTCTGTCAATTCTCAACAGAATGAAATTTTGCAAACACTATTTCTCAAAAGAATCCCAACAGCCCTAAACATTTCGCACTATATAACGGGAAAAATCTGCGAAAATTATGTGATCCTGATTATTTATGAATGTGGGTGTAATTTGCATTTGAAATTAGAATACAATGCTAATTTTCTTGTTTTACATACTACGGATGGTTTAAGCAATATTTGAATACAAGTAATAGATTATTTGATTACCAAAACACTAGTATAGACACCAAAATCACTGTGCTGCTTAGTTTAAAAGTTATTAAACTAGAGGCCATATCCATTAGTATTGGTCTGGAAATCAGTTTTGATAAACGACCTGTATAACTTGGTCCCTTGGGTATAATACCCCTCATTTGGGTGATCGTCCACTTATAAAATTAACTCAGTGGTCAAATGAGGTCAAATGAGGTCAGATCATGTGAAATTAAAAAAAGAGAAAATAAGCGATTTTATCTACATACAGTCCTCTAATAATCATTATGTATGTCTTTATCATAAAAACGAGTCGACGCCGCCGAAAATGTCTCAACCCCTTGCTTCCTTATTTTATTTGTTGTAAAAGTAGGGCTAGTGGATATATAAAAATATTCATTTTCAAAGATGGTGCCTAACTTTCCTTGTGAGCACTCCAACCTTAAAGGGACTGGCCCAGGCTAAAATCATGAAAAAATCGGTGATTTTATTTTGGCTTCTCAATATGACCATATGATGTGAAGATTTCAAAAGACTAGAACTGTAAAAGTTTTTAAATTTTTGTGCTGCCCATTTATCAGTTAGGCTAGATATAGAGACGAAATTCCCGTATTTCTTCTTTTTGACATGGTTGTCAATAATTAGAAATCAGGAAATATTGTCAAAAATAAGAAATACGGGAATTTCGTCTCTATATCTAGCCTAACTGATAACTGGGCAGCTCAAAAATTAAAAAACTTTTGCAGTTCTAGTCTATGGACATGTTTACATTATATGGTCATATTAAGAAGCCATATTATGATTTTAGCCTGGGCCAGTCCCTTTAAAGCGTAGAAGTGTTTCATTTGCAGGGAAGAGTTATTATTAAAATAAAAGTATGTGATATAGAGATTGATATAGACTGGAACGTGAAGTGGAGATATATGTAGGGAAGGTAAGAAGGTAATTGAAAAATTTAGTTTTTTCTATTACTTTGGAGATTTGAAGTCATCCTAATGGTCAACAACTCAATGTCATATATAATTAACATATATGCTAGAAAATGGAGCACGTATAATACATCGTTTGGGTGTGATATGGAATGGCTAATCTAATTCTGTTGGGTTTAAGTTATTAAACATGCTCAAGGTGAAAACAGCAAGCATTCAAGACATTCAAGGGCAACGCAGAGAGGCGCTAAAGAGGGAAAAAGTGTTGATGAGGAGGCGTTGGTGGACAATAAATAGGCCTTAAGACAATGAAGAGGCATTAAAGGGCAATAAGGATGCATATTAAAGGGCAATTAGGAGGCGGTAGAGAGCGACAAGAGGCGTTACCGGGTGCGTTATAGGATGGCAGAGAGACATTAAGGGGCTATGGAGAGGCACAAAAAGGAGACGAAGATGCATCCTCGCACTGCTTTTAGTTCAATGTCTCCATTGGCCTTTAATGCCTCTTCTTCGCCCTGATTGCCCCTCTATACACTCTGTCGTCTTTTAACGCCACTCTATATCAATCTTTAACGCCTCCCCATGGACCTTCAACCCATCCCCATCGCTATTTGACGTCTTTATGGCACATTTTAACTTTTTACCCTTCAATGCTTCTATATTTTGTCTTAGTCCTTTAACACCTTTCTGTTGCCCATTATAGCGCCTTCCCATCGCCATTTCACGCCTCACAATTGCCCTTTAACACCTTACCATTACCATTTCTCACATCTGAATCACTTTTAGCTATTTTCTTTTCCCTCTAACGCCTTTCCGTAGGCATTTGAAATCTATCTGTCACCATTTAACGATTCTCCTTGGCCCTTTGGCGACTCTCGGTCGTCTTTACCGCCTTCTCGTCGCCCTTAAACACCTATCTATCACTCTGTAACACCTCTCTCTCAACCGTTAACCTACTTCCACTGTCATTTAACGCTTCCTTGTCGCCGTTCCATAGCCCTATCATGCCAACCCGCTACATGTTAACGCATTTTGTTGCTCTTTAACAACCCTTCTTTGCCCATTAACGCCTCCTCACTGCCCTTTGACGCCTCCCTGTCGCCTTTTAGCGCATCTCTATTGACCTGTTACGTTTTTCCATTGCTTTTTATCGCCTCTCAATTATCCTTTACCGCCTTCTCATCGTCAGATCATTTGATGACATTTAATAATTAAAAAACTACTAGAATTATATTATCCAGTCAAAATCACAATAAAAAGAATGTATTATACATGCTCCAATTTATAGTATAAATTATATGTAACCCTGAAATTGACCCCTTAACGAAAAGGATCACCTCAAATCACCAAAAGAATACCAGAAATAGTTTTTCCTAACAAAATCCAATCAAAAAGAGGTACTACACTTGTTCGTAGCCTTATTTGTTAAAATCATATTTTCGCTTACCTGACCTTGAAATTGACACACTGAACTTGAAAATGACCTTTAATCATCAAAATGGTAGCATAAATGGAGTATTCAGTCAAAATTACATCAAAAAGACGTACTTCACTTTTTTTGCTATTCACGTTTGTTAAAAATCATATTTTCACATTTTTGACCTCGGAATTAATTTTTTTATGACCTTGAATTAAAATTGACCCGGATGATAAAGAGCTATTAGACACGTTCCTAGCTTTAATTTTAGAAATGGATTGTCCTGTCAAAAAGACACGAAAATCAGGTGATAGCTTGTTCCTAGCTTCATTTGTTAAAAAATCATAATTGCCTGTGATTTGGTGGTCATCTTGAATTATGCAAAAGCCAGGCCATGAATTTTAGTACACCCGACTGATTCTTAAAATACTTGATATAGAGTACCGAAAAATGCAAAGAAATGATTGTTACCAGACATTGCAAGGCTCAGACCCTCTGTCACCAGACTAACGGGTCTGCCATGTACGCTAGACCGACTGATATTGTTTTGCTTTATGTAAGCTATATGTAAGGACATTATTCAAATAATCGCGAGAACATATCTTGAGCGATCCGAGAAAGAAAAAAGGAAACCTAATATAGACGCCAACGTTCATATATATATATATTAATCTAATTATCTGTTCCAATCCTATAACAAATAATAACTCTTTAAATATCCGGTCTAGAATAACGATATATATAATAGATGGCTAGTTTGATTTTGCAGCGCAATGTTAATATTATTAACTTAATAATTGGCATTTTTTATGTTTGATGTTTGACATTCGATGTGTATTGTTTTGTTATACAGAGTTTGTGTGAGCCGTGTGCTATCAAGTACGATTTTGTGGCAAAGCTGGAAACACTAGATGCAGATTTAGACACTATTTTACCACACTATCATGCTGAAAAAATTAAGAATAACTTCCCAACAGTGAATACCAATGCACTAGGCATAAAGACATACAAGGACATGTATGTGAACATCTCAATGTCTGTTTTACAACCTGTTCTGCATAAATACCAAGCAGATGCCGATATGTTTGGATATACATTCGATGATTATTACAAATAAACACAACGACAAAAATTATCATATGCCAGGGTAGAAATCGTAAAATTAAAAATTTACCTATTTTCTAGTGGAATGTGCATCTGTGCTTGATCTGCTAAGATCTGTTTTTTAGTTTAGATCTATAGTTTACATTATATACAAATTATACAAGTTATTTGAATGCTAAAGGACTGCTTATTGCATGTAAATGACATGTATTCATGTACATGGTGCATTTACATGATATGTATTCACGGAAAACTTTCTATTTTTTAATTGAAGTTTAGTTACAATAGTTTTCTAATTGGGGTTTATCATTTGTTCAAGATTTAATAGTCGAGAGTGATCTCACAAAGTATGGTTTAATATCAATTATTCATTCTCGGTTAAAATATAAACATGAACGCAGATAAGAAAATGGGCCCAAGTGTATACTCGACACCAAACCTGAATGACGGGTGCTGATTGACAATTTACCACCAGGTGACGTGAAACACTGTTTTTTCGTTGAATGGGTGTCGATAACTACATTATGGCCAGAAAATGCATCACCAATGGTGTTATAAAGAGTACAAAATCAAAATACTCTAACAGTACGCTTTATTTCAATTCCTTTTTATTCGATTTTTCATTAATTGAAAACATGTAAAGATATGTAAAAAGGTACACTGTCATTATCAATTCATGTTATCAATTCTGGTTGAAGGGAACAGGTCGAGACGACCTCTACATGAATTACAATAATATATAAATATACATAATATAGGAGGCCTATACATAATATAAAATACAACTGTTTATCAGTTGTATGTGTAGTTGTCATGTAACTTCACCTATGATATAGTGTACTTTAAAATATTAATGTCCAAATGCACGCCGTTTTTTTAATATACACAGTAGATAATACGCTTTATGACATAAAATACACAAAATTGATAGTTGCCTGCCATCTGTTTTCCCGCACCAAAAAACAAATATAAAAAAACTATAATGTGTTCTGCATTGGAGACAAAAAGACACTCTGTAAAGCGTAGAAACAAAATTAAAAGCTTAAGCCTCTGGGTATGGTAAAAATGTAAAAATACACACATACATGTAGGCACGGTTTGTTAATTTGACTAACTATTGTTTTACAAAACATTTGTATAACATTTATACAATGCTAGACCAACATCGAAAATAACTAATCAGATAAGTATGATAAATAGACAATTTACATACTACATAATGTTGTAGATGGTTGCTTCTTCATAAACCCATAAAGGCGAAGCAATGCGAAGGTAACCACACAATCAGTTATTCACGCCATGTTGAAGATATGGTTCAATAATTATAAGATTATACCGGTCTGATGTGGTTTACCGAGCATAGTGAAAGAGGTCATGTTAGACGGCTACGAAACTCCAGGTTACAAAAATATACTTATGATGAATCTAGTTCAAAAGGCATCTCACATTAAAAAAACTACTTCGAATATAACAGAATGCAATACCATGTGCAGTGCAGTGCAGTGCAGTCCCAGTTAGCACAAAACATTTGTATAACATGTATACAACGTTGAACCGACGTCGAAGACGGGCCAACGTTGTATCAATTTTATACTGAGGTGCAGTACACATGGTACAGGGCAGTGTATACAATATAAAAATCCAAAACTATGATCTTGTACATTTTGTTTCTCGGGCACAGAGTTTTAACCCTTTGAACACGAGATTATTATGCTACTGCGTTGTTTCTGAAACGAGATTATTTTATGACGTCATAGTTATCTCATGCAATCAAACCCGGAGATCTCGGGGCCTCGTATCTGAATAGTCCCCCTAAATCACGGAGATCTCCGGGCCTCGTCACAAACGGGTTAAGCAGTATAATTATCACGATTAACATTTAAAGCGCTGAAATATTTGCATAACCTTTGGAGACCAAAGGATTTTCCCTTCCATAGACGTCAGATTCTGACGTCTAAAGAATGATGGTCCCCGCGCTGAAAGGGTCAAGCAAATTGGTGGCGATGAAAACTTTTGAGAACGACTCTCATAGTAAGTTGGCCAGGAATCAGAAAAGAGCTTATTTAAGGTTTTCGTGTCGACTTTTCTGTGCATACCTGAAACCTTGCTAGATGTATTCTCAGACCTCTTATAATAAAACCCCGACCGGTTGTCGGCTTTCATGTGTGTGCACTAGAGCTACAGAGTATTTTCAAAATGGCCGACAAATTCACCCCTGAATTGGCAATTTCACCAGTCGATCAACATTATTATGAACAGAAAACACTCAATTAAAAAATAAAAAACAATCTAGATGTAATACAGCTTTACTCCTATACTTTAGGACAATATTATTTGATTTAGAGCTACAGAATATTTTCAAAATTGCCGCCAAATTCATCCTTACATTGTCAATTTTACCAGTCAATCAACATTATTATACACAGAAAAAAAATATCAAAATTAATATGGAGGTTATATAGCTTTATAATAATATACTTGAAGACAATATTTTTTATCAAGGATCAAAAGAGGAGTAGTAAAAGAACATTTTAACTTTGTATTTAAGCATACCATCCAAACTCTTTTATTGGAAAATATGACAAATATATATAATCCAGCGCCTTTTTGTCCCCAAGTTTTTGAGAATAAACATCTTTTAATTTCCATACATCGTTTTCAAAATTACCTACTGAGCCCTAAAAAAACAGGTTGAAATGATTAATAAATACTCCATACCTAAACATGTTTTAGGCAGAAACCTTTCATTTTCGGAGAAAAAAAATTAACCATTATTTTGCCCAAGTTCGTATCAATGTGAATCTTCGGTAGCTCCCAAGAAAAAAAAAGTTTATTTCACCTTGACCTTGAAATGACCCTTAAATGACGTTGGTGTCATCTTATATCTATGCCACATTAAAGCCATGAGGGTTATATATATATGTCAACATATAATATATAATGCCATTTCGTCACATTAAAGTGACATTCTGATATTTACATGGAATCTTATCCTGATATTACAATACCATATCAGATATAGAACATTATAATATGCAATACATCCCTCAATTATATTGATAATATTTCACATTATATAATATCATATGCCGATGTTTAAGTGCCCCGTATATCCATAATACAGCAATATCATGCCATTATAATGGCTTTGATATATGATACTAAAATGTCAGATCTGTGATTAAATCTTACTCACTTTGGAGCTTAGTGTGAAACGATTGCAATTGCAACGTTTCGACCTGCCTTCAGCAGATCTTGATCACATCACTCTTGCGACACATTTAAAGTGGCCTTTTAATATAGGTGGCTGCACATAGGAGGTTAATTTATATACAAAATGACATTTTTGGGAATGACCAAGTGGCCTCGCATAGGAGGTTGGCTGCTCCTAAGAGTGGGTACTCACAGCAGGTTCTACTCACTACTGTATTGCCAATTACCGGTATATTGCTATATTCACACTTTATAAAGCCATATTCTGACATTATATGCTGATGTTAAATACAATATGTCCACATATAATTTTATTACCAGGACTCACACTATCATATACAGGTGAACAAAATGTCATATATCGACTAGTTAATGTGATATATATACATTATAAAAGCATGTTGTGGGGAATTAGTATCATATCTCAATACTATAACTCCATATTCTGAAAATATAGCATCCTATTGTGACAGTATTCTTATAACATTTAATACCATATATACAATGATATGGATGTAATATTTTTACACTACAGCTACTAGTGCAATATTATAGTATTATTATTTTATTAAAGTAACACATCCTGACACTGTAGTGCTCCATACCATCATTGTATGGCATAATGTGGAATATCCCTCCATTTTAGTGTCATGCTGGGGTATAAAAATATAAATTTCATTATACTTTTAAATGTCGGCATACCGACACTTTTTTGCCATATATTGTCATTCTAATTCCATATTAGGGTAGACCCTACTATGATTATCATATATCGACACTATCATGCCATAACATGAAATTTTACGGTTTGCGACAAGATTATACCATCATATAGTGAAATTATGGTGTAATGTGCCTACATTGTGATGTCATATTTTAACATTAAATAGCATCTTTATGATTCTATAATATCGCTTCTGTACACTATAGTACTATACCATATATGCATGTAGATCTATTGACATTATGAATCATCCTAATACATTCATAACATCTCACAGCAAATATGTTTATATCTTCATCAGCTAACTTTGTTGTTCCGAGTAATGTCATCAACCATAATTGTGATCAAACTGTACTATCCCTTTATCATCAACTGCTGTAGAAATCAATTCACTTTCATGATAAAAAGCAACGGACTTTCAAAACAGGCACAAAGGACGACTTCTCCGAAACAGTTTATTAGGGTCTGTGCTGTGCCCATATTGCTCTCCTTTGTATTATTTTATCATCTCCAGAAGAATCAGCCCAATCGTATTATGCAACCCATAGGCCTAATAGTAGCTGATCCAGAGGGAGCGGCGCCCTCGCTTCAGTATCCCCCCTAAAATAACTACTAATTTGGGCTTTTATATGCTCCAGAAAGCACCATTTAAGCCTTAGAGTTTGACATTTTTCTGGAGGAGCATGACCCCGAACCCCTGTAAAGGATAAACGTGCCAGCTGTGGTGTGTATTAGAAATTATAGTAAACAAATTGGTTTCAATTGCTGAATCTACCGCTTCCATGCATCCCAATGAGATGTCAGCTAATGCCTACTTTATGCCCACAGCTACATGTATGTCTACTTGTCTACTCCAAGCAAATGTATTAATTCGCGGTGTAGTTTTGTTAGACGTTAGATGGGCTGTTCCTAATTGCTAATCGGATAATATAGTTCATTCAAACATGGTAGTTCGATGTTTTACTGAATTGCCAACATTCTAATATGTTATTTCTGTGTATGTTACATGTCAAGAGCACTGTATCGTGTTTCATACTTGAAGTGACAAACTATGTGCCACTAGTTTATCATAATTTATTGGTTTGTTAAGCACAATCGACTTCGAAAATGTATTTGTTTTTAAAAGCTGATACCACAGTACCTATATTTATGATAATTTTGTATGTTTATCTGGTCTCCTTAACTTTATTTCTATGCATCTATTTCACATGTATTTGCATACATATGCATTCTCCCAGGTGTCGTGTGTTATATACTATCGTGTTTAATATTATTATTTTTACTGCACAGTATATGGTATATCACAACAAAGTAGTATCCTGCATATTTCATATAACTATCACCCTGAAATACATGGTTCCAAAAATAGGCTGATTCTTGATCAATTGCAAAGATTTCACTTTACATCTGGAAAGCACTCGGTTTAATCGTTTACCGTTTACTATTTTTTTGTTGTAATCCAATAACTTAACAAATGTGATTTATTTCATTATAAGCTACATTTTAAATGATATTGTGCATATATCTGGTCTATTCTGTGCCATTTTTAAAACGTTTTGTTTAATTGTAATAAAATAATTTATTCTCACGGAATTATTTTGTTTGCGGTTTCGTAATAAATCTTATTTTGCCCCCAAAAAACTCATGCACACACCTGCAATCCGACAACCGGGTGCTAGTTATGCCCAGAGGTCCCCTTGACATACTAAAAAAGGTTTTAGGTATGCACGCTCAAGTGGTGACGAAACCCTCCTTGGCCACCTCTGGCCAACTGACTATCACCAGATGTCGCTCAAGGCGTCCGGCTAAAAATGGTGCTCACCAGATGTCGATTCAATCGCTTTTTCACTTTTGCAAATTGACAAGATATCAGAATATACATGTATATAGATTATTTAAACAGTTTGTCGTGGATACCTAGTCAATCATATAATAATAGATAATAAATCTTAAAAACAGCAAAAAACAGTTCAATTGACAAGGGTTAACAATGTGCAAGAAACTCCAAATTATGGTTGAGATAAATTTTGCGGAGTTTCTTGCACATTGTAACCCTTGTGAATTGAATTGTTTGTTGCTGTTTTTTTTAAGATTTAATAATTAATATTATTGGATTGTCTAGGTATCCGCGACAAATTATTTGAATAATTTTACTATCATTTTATTCGATTTGATTCAACAATATGCGGATATATACAGTATAAAGACCGAAAAATGTTAAACATTACCAGTAGTACTAAGAGTTCAGATGGCATCGTCATTAAACAACATTATGTTATCATAGTTCAATCACTTGATGGGGCTAGCAGTGGCATTGCGATGAATAAAAGGCGTTCTCAATTGTCAGCTTCGGCTGAGAGATATAGACCGGGAGCCCAGAAGTTTTATTCAAGGGAAAAGGGCCAAAGTCCTCGACCCCATGAATTGATACCGAAAAATACAAGCATCTCCAAAATGGATTGCTGTGGTGTTTTATGTATGACCTTCACCTCCAAATCAACATTTTTGTTATGTATTTTTTTGCATTTATTTAAGGATATTGCGCCAAGGCTAAAATTAGTTTTAAATGATTCATTGGCTCCCCTGGAGTTCAGAATGCCCAATGACAGCAATTGTAGATGTGATCTCCTCTCTGACAGTAGCCTAGGAATATGATATAAAATGGCGGGAAAATATATTTATTCAAGGGAAGAGCGCCGAAGTTAAAAATTACAGGAAATTATTCTTAAGGAGTGAGGGAGTTCAGAAAAGTAAGCAACAGCAATTTCAACAGTGACCTTCCCTCTGACAGCAACATGTGAGTCCAGAAATTTTAGGCATATTTAAGGGCCAAGATGGGAAAAAATAATATAAAGCTGAAAATGCCATGATGTATTTGGATGGTCATCCTTAATGACCAGTCAAAAGTCCCATAGTTTCCAAGGAGCGGAACATGTTTTCTTTGGCGAAAATCCAAAATGGCCACCAGAGGCTATACAAAATGGTAGCATACAATGAATTTAACATATATTGTAATACCTCTTTTTCACTTATTTTTTCACGGGGAGCTCATGTCAGGTCTTTTAATAAGGTTTTAAAGCCTCATTCGTGTTTTACTTGCAAAAAAAATAAAATGACCGCCTGATACAATACTGAAATTGTAACTTATGGAGAAATTCAGATATATTTCTTAGTAATATCTTTTTTCTGCATAATTTTTCACGAGAAACTTAATTATGGTCCTATTTTAACATTGTGAATCTTCTGTCATATCACAATTTAAAATGGCCGCCATTAGGGAAAAAGAACATTTTCAGAAATCATGTCGTTTTTTGTCTACATATTTTTTTATTTTGAAACATAGTGGCAGTAAAAAGTATTTCTTGAATTATTATGGTAATGCTATGTGGTTTAGCCCAGTAAAGTGTTCTCGGTGTTTCTCCAGCCTGTCATGTGACAATTTTAATGAACGAGCAAGCATTTTGCCAGATAGGCACTGCAGTTGACTTAACCCTAGAAAAGACTGTGAATAGGGATGCCACATTTTAAATAAAGGACATCACTGCATTCCGGAACTCGGAAAGTTCGTTTCGAAGATAGTATGTAACTCTCACCCAATGGCTATTTCGGAAGTTCGTGAGCTGGCTGGTGTTCAGTCCTAATCAGTCCTAATCAGTTAAATAAATGGAGAATCTTACGCAATAATGCAGACAGGGATGCTCTCACACACTCCCTTGAAAGTTTGTGTGATATATTTTCTACTGATCATCAGAACTCTAAACTATTTATTCTGTCATCGGGAAAAGTTGCAAACAAAGAAACAAAAAATATTTTCTTTCAAGGTTAGCACGAGGTGAACTAGACAGAATAAATTTTGCGGTTGAGTGTGCAGCTGAACAGTCCCGATTTTTAAAGACTGTTCCAAGGAAAAAGATTAAGAGCTTTCCTGATGAGAACGTCAGGCAATCAAAAACAAAAATGAGGAAATGAATGTGCTGAAAGTGTTAGAGATGTCATTGGCCTAATTTTGACAGTGGCAGCAAATTCAAAAGCGGAATTTGATCTCCGTCATCTTTTGAGGTATCCTATCACTACAGTACCTCTTTCCTTCGCCCACAGTGATTGAACACCCCTTAAAACAGATGAAGCCGTTCTCATAAAAGCATTAGAAACCAAGCAAATTCTTTTAAAAAAACATTCTTCCCAGCAATAATGCAACATTTATTGATCGTGGTTTCATCCTCCGTGAAACTTACGTCACAGTAAATCAACATACAACAATGGCATGTGATCTGTTGAAAAGAGTGTGCCCAAGTCATGGAGACAGTATAGCCTTGGTATTCGATAAGTCCATCTCTCCATCAATAAAGGACTGCGAGAGAAAGCTGCGTCGCTCACACACTGCAGCTGCATTACTGGGCCTAGTCAATCGCAACATTAAACTGGAACATAACTTCTGAAAAATAGATGGATGGATGAGTGGGAGAACCAAATGGATGGGTCAATCATACAATCTAAGACGGTGTTTGTCTCTAATGGTGGGAAGTGTTTTGAATACAAAGTCAATTCCTATAACATAACAGGAGACGAAAGAACCGGTTTATCGTCAAGGTCAACACGAGGAGGCAGACACACTCATTGCCTTCCATGTAAAAGCTATAACTGGGAATGTTCTAGTTCGATCTACAGAAACTGATATCCTTGTAGTCTGGTTGAAGAATGGGAGTTATGAGTGCAAGGTTGTTTTGTGACATAACAGATGTTTTATGGTTGTTTCAAGTAGACAGGGTCCTACTGATGATATATCAACCGGGTGCAGAGGTTGCACCCTTGGGGGGAATTTTTTATTGATGAAATTCAAAATGGCCGCCAGTGAATACACGCAAATTAAATTTTCGCCTATATCTTAAGTTATAATAGACCTAGAAACTTGATTTTGATGGCAAAGTATATGTTTTTGGGGTCACAGAATACAATGAGATATTCGAAAATACTTTACAGTGTCATACTTTAGTGTTATAATGTAATTTTGGGAGGAAATGTTCTAAATATACTTATCTCACCAAAACTTCAATCAAGTCTACCAGAAGCAATGACAGGGAACATGGTTACTCGTGCTGTTAGATTGCTCTTGGTGTCGTCCTTTGATCAAAGTCTAATATTGAACTGCTACATACATATGGTGTTACTCATATGATGCTCATATGATGAAGTTCTCCGCTTTAAGAGTTCGGCAGCCCATGCTGCAGCTAAGAACAGGGAAAAATTAGGCATATCCTCTACTGGTGGTGGCCTCATACAAGCAGTGGCTGACAACTTTGATGCCAACATATCTTCTGCAAATGGCCTTGAATCAACTCATAAGACAGTAGCACAATCAAACGTCTTAAAAAAGTGAAAATGTCTGAAAATATCCTGCCAGATATACCCATTCATGAGTATGAAGGTCCAAAGAAACCTGAAATGCCACTACCACTCAGAGTCATTGTCAGTCAAGTAATATTCAAAACACACCTGAGTTCGGAGGGTATAATACTCGCCTTGCAAGAGAACAAGGTCATGCAAGTAAAGCCCGCACCAAGGCTGTATATTTACCATTGATCGACCTGCCCCCTGCAGAACCAACTACAATGTTTACTGCTATGATAGAGGCACAAAGACTTACCAATGAAAGAGGGAAAGCATATACTATCTTCACTAATGACCAACAACTCTACCGCATCGTGGTAAACATTTCATGGGTCTACGGTGAATTATTCCTGAATTTGGTGGGATGCATGCTTTAATGAGCTTTGTTGGAGCAGTAGGCACCTTGATGATCGACACTGAACCCATTATGAGTGTGGCATTTGGTGGAGTGTCCAAGATGCTGACAGGTAAAAAAATTCCCCAGAATATATGGGCATTGCGTATAGTTGTGCAAGAACTGTTACATGGTCTTATTGGCACAGGGGGAGTTTCATAGTCATCCACAGCTAATCACAAAGTTGGAGGATGTAGCTTCACATAGTCGTACCACAAAACTCTGGGTGGAAAATTTGCTAAAGCCAGTATTCATCATGATGCTATTCATCCGAGCTGAACGAGAAGCTGACTGGCCCCTGCATTTATTGACTACCAAGATGATGATGCCATACTATTTTGCATCCGGACATTTACACTATGCCAGGTGAGCTTATATAGGCTAATTACAGCAGTGTAGTTTAATGTATCTATGTAGTTAGGCTCTAACACTTGCACAAACAATCCCTAGATCATGTAGTGTAGTAATGGTGTATTATTTACAGCACTTGCCATAATTTATTCCTGCAAATTTGTACTAATAGTGGTGAAATAGCTGGTAGTACATGTGCACTTTAGAATATAACAATGTATTATACACAATGAAAAAACTATAATATACTCTAACTTGTAAATTAGTACTAATGGTGGTGGAATGCTTTGCTATGGTTTGCTATGTTTTCTCTGTCTCAGGTACTGTCTGTATTATCTACAGTCTATGTCCAAGCTGCCCGGTCCAGTGATAGAGGAATTTATGAAAGGCAATCATGTTATGCGCCATCAACGTGGTATCTGGAACGGCCTGTGGTCCGATCTCTACATCGAAACAACCTTCATGCGGTATGGTCATAGCCCAGGAGGAATAGTTGGAATAACACTTCAGCCATCTACATTGAAGCGGTGGGCACTTAGTTTGCATATATGTGTGCAGCTGAAAAAAGATGTAATATATCTCTCTGACCATGATGTGCACCATACAATCACGACAGACAAAGAAAAAAGCGCAACAAGGATCATGACTGATTCTGTGGACAGAGAGAAGATCAAGAAGAAGCTTGCTACTTGCATCGACCCGTTAGACCCATCTAGCCACCCTCCAGGCAATATTGTGAATATTGTCACTGGAATGATATCCCCTGCGTCAGTTAATGTGGATGATTCTGTCTGCAGAAGGTTAAATACGTGAACATGGAAGAAGTGCTCGGGCATGAACTAGCTGGTGTACCAACATCTATGTTTGAGGACACTGGTAAAATGCGACTTACACAATCAAAATCAATTTTGAAGACAAAACTTCAGGTTGAACTTGCACATCGTAGATCAGTTCCCCCTGATGTAATCGTTTTAGATGGTTGTGCTATTCTGTGGATAGTGAAATGGCCTGCTCATGGACTTGTCAAAGACTACTTGCAGAATGTGTTAGACTATGTCATAAGTCAACTAAATATTGCTGACACATATTTGATTTTTGACAGGTACTATGATAATAGCATAAAGGAAGCCACACGCACATCAAGAGCTGGAAAAAATGGAAGTAGACAGCACCAGCTGTCAATGTTGACACCGCTTCCCTCACAGAAAGTTTGTCTTGCTGTCAAACAGAACAAGCTTCAAATTATTGATCTCCTTTGTGCTTATCCAAGAGAAAGTCATGATATAATAAGAAATCAGAAACAGCTGGTGCTGACTGGGTCTGATCCAACACCTGTGGAGATCTGTAATGCTGGTGTGACAGATTTACCACATCTCCGTACAACACACGAGGAAGCTGATGTTGTCATCATCCAACAGGTTGTTTACTTGGCCCGCTCAGGCAAGAACAGTATACGTGTAATTGCAGATGACACCGATATATTTGTGCTACTGATTCATTATTACAAATTTGAGCAGCTCACATGTAACCTGGTGATGATTGGTAGCAGTGCAGGGAGAGCTTGTGTAGATATCAAAGCAACAGTGGAAAAACATATGGACATCATTGACAATGTTTTACCTGCACATGTACTCTCTGGCTGTGACACTGTTTCTTGTTTATACGGCAGTTGTAAAGGAACTGTGCTAAAAGTTCTCAGATCTGAACAGTGGAGCTTAGATAAGCTGGGTGTCACACAAGAGCAGATTGATGACGTCATGCCTATGGAACGCCATTCCTGCCTTTTATGAATGGTTTATTTTCGCTTGAAGGTCCTAGCAGATGGCTGGGATCAGGTGTGTGTTGGCTGGGAGGGTTTGTCTAATGGCTCGGTGCACACACCTCATGGCTGGGAGGGCTAATCTCATGGCTCGGAGCACACACCTAATGGATGGTAGGGCTCGTCTAATGGCTTGGTGCACACACCCAATGGCTGGGAGGGCTCGTCTAATGGCTCGGTGCACACACCTCATGGATGGGAGGGTTCGTCTAATGGCTCGGTGCACATACCTCATGGCTGGGAGGGTTCGTCTAATGGCTCGGTGCACACACCTCATGGCTGGGAGGGTTCGTCTAATGGCTCGGTGCACACACCTCATGGCTGGGAGGGTTCGTCTAATGGCTCGGTGCACAGACCTCATGGCTGGGAGGGTTTGTCTAATGGCTCGGTGCACACACCTCATGGCTGGGAGGGTTCATCTCATGGTTTGGAGCACACACCTCATGGCTGGGAGGTTTCGTCTAATGGATCGGTGCACACACCTCATGGCTGGGAGGGTTCGTCTAATGGCTCGGTGCACACACCTCATGGCTGGGAGAGTTCGTCCAATGGCTCGGTGCACACACCTCATGGCTGGGAGGGTTCGTCTAATGGCTCGGTGCACACACCTCATGGCTGGGAGGGTTCGTCTAATGGCTCGGTGCACACACCTCATGGCTGGGAGGGTTCGTCTAATGGCTCGGTGCACACACCTCATGGCTGGGAGAGTTCGTCCAATGGCTCGGTGCACACACCTCATGGCTGGGAGGGTTTGTCTAATGGCTCGGTGCACACACCTCATGGCTGGGAGGGTTCGTCTAATGGCTCGGTGCACACACCTCATGGCTGGGAGAGTTCGTCCAATGGCTCGGTGCACACACCTCATGGCTGGGAGGGTTCGTCTAATGGCTCGGTGCACACACCTAATGGCTGGGAGAGTTCGTCCAATGGCTCGGTGCACACACCTAATGGCTGGGAGGGTTAGTCTGATGGCTCGGTGCACACGCCTAATGGCTGGGCGGTTTCGTCTCGTGGCTGGGCGTGTAGATGCGATGGCTGGGAGCTCTCACATAAACGCTGGGCTTGGCCTCAGTGGGGGGGGGGGGAGGGGTGGGTGGGAGTGGGAGGATAGGGATTTGCACTCACTGTGTTCAGTGTATTCAGGATTGATATAAAGTAGGTGTATTTTAGCCATTTTTTATGAATAGGCTAGGCTATGTTCAATAATTTAAAGGATTGTTTCTTACCAATTTCCAAAAAAGGTGTGTGTTTGGTCAAAACTGTAGTCCTATATTAATATCAATAACAACAAGTGTCAGTTTTTATATTAACTCCCCGTCTTCGAGTTTATAAAGAGTTCACGTCAATATTCACTTTCTGTAACATAAAATGATCACTTTTACACATTTTATAACTATTTCACGTAGGCCTATCTTTCTACACTTTTTAAAATATGTACCCACATCAGGCTGTATAGGCTGAACGGTTAAGATCGGACACTTTATCCATGTGGAAATTGTAACACTCGTATAACGTTGACCAATAACCCACCATGCCCTATCACCCCCATCCTCACATCATCATCTGTACATCATTCATCTCATCAATTGACTACAACGTTTTTATCGTATTATAATGTCACTTAAAGGACCTTTTGTGCCGAAAAGTGACGTAAAGCAATGATTTACTACTACTATATATAACGTTGACCGGATGTTGGGCCAACGTCGTAGGCAATATGCCAACGTTAAACCAATGTTGAGTTATTGTATTGTATTTTGTGGGAACCTGTTCCCCTAAACTGAGTCTTCCTTCAACAACAATGCGAGTCGCCAGGTCACGGTGCAACTGTTGTCATGATTCCAGCAGCTGTATAGGGGGGCCTATCCCATAAATCACACAAGCAGTGGCGGATCCAAAATGTGCAAGAGGAGGGGGCGTAAGCCACATTTTGGCTGAAAAAAGGGGTGTTAGCTTCACTTTATTAAAAAAAATGCATAAAAATGCCATAGTTTCACCAATAAGGGGGGGGGGGGGGGGTTGCGTACGCCCTATGCTGGATCCGCCACTGCACAAGCCCTATTTTTTTATATGTGACACATGTATTAGGTAGTTATAGTGTGGAATGTGTATATCCCAGCAAATAGGGTTAATGTTGGTTGAGTGCTGGGCCAGCGTAGACGGTGAACCAACGTTAAATAGACGCTCGATCAACCCTCGGTGACATGTTCTATAGAGCTACACCAGCAGAAAGCAGGGGTATTTTTATGGCTCGTGTCAAGGTTATGGATCCCAGTAATCACGATATATAGGCTTATAGAGCAAAGGGCCTGCGACGCTGGCCCAACATTGAGTCCATGTCTCCTGTTTGTCGTGTCATGCAACCGCCTGAATAGTCTTGTATTCATTACATGGCTAATCTCATCAAACAAGATAAATTCGCCAATGCTGGTTTAATGTTGGCCCACCATCTCCGACGCTGGTCCAACGTGTTTGCTGGGACTGGTATTAGGCCTAACCACTGTATTAACATCTCGTGCACCACAGACTGCATAGTAGCCTATTTTTGCAAAAATCGCTTTTGCAAAAATCGCTTTTGGTCGGAAAAACAGTTTGGTACTCATTATTAGTTTTAAGTGCTGTAGACTAAAGTTAGTTTTTCACATATTTATATTTTGTTTATAGGCAATCTTTCCAAACAGTTCACGATGTGAAATTAAATATATAGGCCTACAGGTATGAAATAAAATTTACAATAGAGCAGCAAATTTATTATACAAAATCTAAAATGAAGAGTAGGCCCTATTACAATAAGCCTATGATATTTTCCCAGATATAGGCCTAATTATGTTCGAGTGGTGGTCGCAGACGATAGAACAACAAACAACAACCCGTGAGAAAAGTAGGCCTATGACATGTGTCAGTACCTAATAACAGTAAAAATAGTGTCGATGATATTTTAAGGACCAACGTTAAGACTACATGGATTCCCTAATTGTCATCTGTGAGGTGTGATTTGTAGGTCTATATATCATTACATATTTTGCTATAGCGGCATGATTGATGATATAATAGTCTTTGAACTTGAAAAACAACTGGGCCTACTCAGATCAACACTTCTGTGGATGGCTGCTAATACCAGATGTAAATCTTCCCATCAAACAGACATTGACCCTATGTTGGATTAATGCTGATGTAAGGTCACAGACGTTGGGCAAACCTTAAGTCAACTTTGGGTCAACGTCGGCCCTACACTTAGAGGTCTAATTCGTCATATGAACATAAAAATGAGTGTGCGCGGTCTCCGGTGCAGTGGTTAAGGCCTGGAAATCAAAGATCGCTGGTTCGAACCCTCCTCTGACATAGGCCCATATGCAGAAAGGTGGCCTAGTCTAGAAAACCACATTTAATTCCATTCATGCGCGCAGCTTGGCAATACTATAATGCGTGAAAAGGCAAAAGGCAGTATCTAAAATGTTTTTTTGTTGAAATAGGAAAAAACAATTTTTTGTTAACTTTTTTTTCTGGATTTCGAAACTTGAAGTTCTCGGAACTTGAAAATTGGGAACTTCAAGTTCCCGGAACTTGGGAACTTGGGAACTTCGGAACTTGTTTAAGGGTATCCCCTCAGTCTCTGGCACTGGTGGGCCCAAAAAATCGGCTTTGTGTACTCGACGCAGACGCACACGCACACTCAGACGCAGACGAACGTTCCCATGTTCGAAGTTCGCACGTCCCGATAACAATGATAAAGCTCCTCTGTCGGTTTGCCAGGCCACCATATTTAGCTTAACCTTGCAATTCGAGAAGTATTAGGCACTATGTTTTTTTTTGCTCCAGAGGTATAATTGATATGTCTAGATTGTAAAACCACCGGGTGCAATTTGTTCACCCTCAAGCATTTATTTTTATTTTTCGTTGCCATTGCTGGAAATTTAGCTCCGAAATTCTGAGAAAAAATGTCTCCCCAAATTAGAACACCTATTGCCACACTGCCTTAGATGGCAGCCAATATCAAAATATATAGGCCTAGGTCTAGGCCTAAGCATGCTAAATGTCGGCTATAGATCACTCTAATAATGTACACTAAAGTTAAAGTGATTACCATGATAAAGGAAATAGAAACTCAAACTCGATCGGCTTTGTGTATTCGGCAGACGCAGACGGCAGACGAGACATGTATGTATTCGGCAGACGTATGTATTCGGCAGACGGCAAATTAACCATATACTGTAGATCTGGTAATTTTCGCGTGTTTAGATTTTCGCGAATTTGTGATTTGGGGACTTTTTACAAAGTCTAGAATTCTCAAATGTTCAATTTCGATGATAAGTATAGCATTCATAATTATAATTTTCGCGAAATTCGCGAAAAATAAAACCTTGCGAATATTTCCGGATCTACAGAACCTGATGAGAATTGGCATGTAATGTGAAATTAATGGAGCGTCAATATAATAAATATTTGGTTTAGTTGTTCCAGTGTTAGTGTTAAGTATGAAAATCCCTGTGATGTAGATCTAACATCTTTAGGCCACAGTTTTTTTTATAAATTGATTCTTAAGAATTTATATTCAAGATTCAGAGCAGGGGGTCCGAAAAAATAAAACTTTTTGATTATATTTTGTAACTTATACAAAAAAACACTTTTTGAAGTGTAGTCTTATTTCACTTGAAATACGCATAACTTTCATTAATATTCCAATATATATAATTATCAGTTGATATAGGGTCGGCGATTTAAGAAAATTAAAAAAGACGAAATTTTACTTATTTTTTCCATTGATTTTTCATTATGTCTCAATATACTTTGTTGGATATTGTAGATTGTGAATTAATGGCCGTCATATTATCCGCTTGTTGACAGCTTATTAGAAAGCAGAACACCATGTTTTAAAGAGTATCACGCATGACACTTTGTTAGAAAGAATATCTGCATGACAAGTCCACAGAGGGTGATCTGCAAGCGATCTGTCAGCGGGTCGGGTTTGTTTGACTGAGGGGTAGCTCGGGCCGAGATAGCGGTCAGCGCTGTAGACGGTGGCCCAGTGTTCAGTTAACATTGGTTCAATGTGTCGTGCTAAGACATGATCTCTTTCTAGATAGACGATGCTGCTGTCTTGTCTCGAATCCCAGCTGACTCAAGACATTCATCCTATGCTGACTCGATGTTGGTCCACCGTCTGCGATGCGATGCTGGCATAATACTGAATCAAAATAAAGTAAACTCATGCTTGCATATGTTTGTTGCTTTAATGTTGGTCGAGTGCCGTAGACGGTGGCCCAACTTAAAACAAAATTTGGTCAAAATGAAAATAGAACCAACAGGAAGGTATGCTTCGAAAATTACAGATGTGAGAAATCCTCCCGTCCTCTCCGTCAAAGATAGCCTACATTGTATTCAAACAACGAGAGTCATTTGTTATATTAGGCCTAGGCCTAACTGCCTTGCCATACATGATATGATGACCCACATCCTACTTTCGCAGGGTCCGATGCTATCCCCACCACAATGTTGTTTTAAACTTGTCCCACCATTTACGACGCTGGCCCAGCAATTAATCAACATTCTGTATCAAGTACACAAAGCCCAGATTTTATGCGTTTGAGTCTGCGTCTGAGTCTGCGTGTGCGTGTGCGTCTGCGTCGAGTACACAAAGCCGATAAGCCTACAGTTTTGGCCAAAAAACACCTTTTATAACAGATAATTTTTTTTGAATATAGCCTATATAGAAAAGAAATTGGCTAAAATACACCTAATCCTTATACACTGAACACAGCGAGTGCAAACACCCCCCCCCCCCCACTGAGGCCGAGCCCAGCGTTTATGTGAGAGCTCCCAGCCATCGCATCTACACGCCCAGCCACGAGACAAAACCGCCCAGCCATTAGGTGTGTGCACCGAGCCATCAGACAAACCCTCCCAGCCATGAGGTGTGTGCACCGAGCCATTGGACGAACTCTCCCAGCCATTAGGTGTGTGCACCGAGCCATTAGACGAACCCTCCCGGCCATTGGGTGTGTGCACCGAGCCATTGGACGAACTCTCCCAGCCATGAGGTGTGTGCACCGAGCCATTAGACGAACCCTCCCAGCCATGAGGTGTGTGCACCGATCCATTAGACAAACCCTCCCAGCCATGAGGTATGTGCACCGAGCCATTAGACAAACCCTCCCAGCCATTGGGTGTGTGCACCGAGCCATTAGACGAACCCTCCCATCCATGAGGTGTGTGCACCGAGCCATTAGACGAGCCCTCCCATCCATGAGGTGTGTGCACCGAGCCATTAGACGAACCCTCCCATCCATGAGGTGTGTGCACCGAGCCATTAGACGAACCCTCCCATCCATGAGGTGTGTGCACCGAGCCATTAGACGAACCCTCCCAGCCATGAGGTGTGTGCACCGAGCCATTGGACAAACTCCCCCAGCCATGAGGTGTGTGCACCGATCCATTAGACGAACCCTCCCAGCCATGAGGTGTGTGCTCCAAACCATGAGATGAACCCTCCCAGCCATGAGGTGTGTGCACCGAGCCATTAGACGAACCCTCCCAGCCATGAGGTGTGTGCACCGAGCCATTAGACAAACCCTCCCAGCCATTGGGTGTGTGCACCGAGCCATTAGACGAACCTTCCCATCCATGAGGTGTGTGCACCGAGCCATTAGACGAACCCTCCCATCCATGAGGTGTGTGCACCGAGCCATTAGACGAACCCTCCCAGCCATGAGGTGTGTGCACCGAGCCATTGGACAAACTCCCCCAGCCATGAGGTGTGTGCACCGATCCATTAGACGAACCCTCCCAGCCATGAGGTGTGTGCTCCAAACCATGAGATGAACCCTCCCAGCCATGAGGTGTGTGCACCGAGCCATTAGACGAACCCTCCCAGCCATGAGGTGTGTGCACCGAGCCATTGGACAAACTCCCCCAGCCATGAGGTGTGTGCACCGATCCATTAGACGAACCCTCCCAGCCATGAGGTGTGTGCTCCAAACCATGAGATGAACCCTCCCAGCCATGAGGTGTGTGCACCGAGCCATTAGACGAACCCTCCCAGCCATGAGGTGTGTGCACCGAGCCATTAGACAAACCCTCCCAGCCATTGGGTGTGTGCACCGAGCCATTAGACGAACCCTCCCAGCCACGAGGCGTGTGCACCGAGCCATTAGACGAGCCCTCTCATCCATGAGGTGTGTGCACCGAGCCATTAGACGAACCCTCCCAGCCATGAGGTGTGTGCACCGAGCCATTAGACGAACCCTCCCAGCCATGAGGTGTGTGCACCGAGCCATTAGACGAACCCTCCCAGCCATGAGGTATGTGCACCGAGCCATTAGACGATCCCTCCCATCCATGAGGTGTGTGCACCGAGCCATTAGACGAGCCCTCCCAGCCATTGGGTGTGTGCACCGAGCCATTAGACGAACCCTACCATCCATGAGGTGTGTGCTCCAAACCATGAGATGAACCCTCCCAGCCATGAAGTGTGTGCACCGAGCCATTAGACAAACCCTCCCAGCCATTGGGTGTGTGCACCGATCCATGAGATGAACCCTCCCAGCCACGAGGCGTGTGCACCGAGCCATTAGACGAGCCCTCTCATCCATGAGGTGTGTGCACCGAGCCATTAGACGAACCCTCCCAGCCATGAGGTGTGTGCACCGAGCCATTAGACGAACCCTCCCAGCCATGAGGTGTGTGCACCGAGCCATTAGACGAACCCTCCCAGCCATGAGGTATGTGCACCGAGCCATTAGACGATCCCTCCCATCCATGAGGTGTGTGCACCGAGCCATTAGACGAGCCCTCCCAGCCATTGGGTGTGTGCACCGAGCCATTAGACGAACCCTACCATCCATTAGGTGTGTGCTCCGAGCCATGAGATTAACCCTCCCAGCCATGAGGTGTGTGCACCGAGCCATTAGACAAACCCTCCCAGCCAACACACACCTGATCCCAGCCATCTGCCAAGACCTTCAAGCGAAAATAAACCATTCATAAAAGGCAGGAATGGCGTTCCATACATGCCACAATGTGTATCATTTATTGCGGCATGCTATGGACACCAAGCTGAATCAAGCATGACAGCAGTAAGATACAAGATTTGGACACATAAAATGGGTAATCATAAGCTGAACACAGCACTAAAACTAAGAGTTCTACCACCAACAACAGAAGCGTATGAACAACATGTGCGCAGAGCTCATCTGCAAGCTGAGATCTGGAGATCTGCACTCGAGGCTGACCCGCCTGTTCTCAACCCTGCTCATTATGGGTTGTCAATTAGTACTCATACCAGCAAGCTTGAACCAGTTGCCCTACCAGCTAATGTGTTACCTGTCCCTGACTCAGTATTGAAAATGATCAAATGTGGTTGCTCATCCTTACAACCTTGTGCGACTGCACGCTTTAGCTGTTCAACTGCACACATCTCATGTTCCATTTTCTGTGCCCGTAGTGGTGATAAGGAATGTAGAAATCCACAGACACTCACTGTTGTAGCTGTAGATGAATATGGCGAGGTCGAAGATGACGATTCTGGTGTAGCTGTAGAAAGTGCATAAACAGCGACAGAGACAGTGTTCATGTATCGGTTTTGTGCAGAAACAATATACTTTTTTATAAAGTTGATTATTTGTTTGTTTTGTTAATATGCTTGTTAAATGTTATCTTACTGTAATTTGACAGTGATCCGCACCAGTGACCATAATTTCTTTAATTACGCCGACCGGTACTTCAATTTACGGTCTTATAGTAAAACATCTGTGTGTAAACAATGAAGACGTTGAGTTATTACATTCTAACATGTATGATCGTGCTCCTTGTCCCCGAAAACATATATTTTGCCACCAAAATTAAGTTTCTAGGTCTATTATAACTTGAGATATAGGAGAAAATTGAATTTGCGAGTACTCGCTGGCGGCCATTTTGCATTTCATCAATAAAAAATTTCCCCCAAGGGTGCAAGCTCTGCACCCGGTTGATATATGATCAGTAGGACCCTGTCCACTAGAAAAAGCCATAAAACATCTGTTATGTCACAAAACAAGGTTTAGTGGCATTCCACCAGACTATTGTGATTTTAATTGGACTAGTTGAAGTCATCATGGACTATGGTTCTAGCAACAGCAGACGTTATACTGACGTATCTCACATCGCTTGTGTTTTCTACGAGAAGCAGCCTGGATTCACAGATGCACTAATTGTACTACATGCGCTAACACGGTGTGACTTCACCTCATGCTTTTCCGAATAGGAATGATGAAGCCTTTTGCTTTACTGGAGATGCAGATAGATGCCGGCCATCTTAACGCCTTATGATCACTCACATCTGACGAGGTGGATGTTCAAGCAGTTACGTCATTTGTATGTTCATTGTACGGCTACAACACACCAGATATCAACGAGGCAAGATATAAATCATTCATGTGTGTCAGTGGTGGAAAGGGGAAAAGGCACTTGCCAATTAAAAGAAAATCAATTGTGTCTCTCTTCCTTCATGTGTAAAATCTTTTGGAAATCCAATCACGCGGACACAGTTTCTAGCAGATGGAAATAATCCCACAGGTGGTTTGAATCCAAATGATATTGGATGGCAAATTGTTGATGATATATTGGAGTGAGACTGGTATGCTGGAAACTCGGCCAGATTCACTCAGTAATGATGATGACGAAAATGATGAGACACATATAAACATAATGAACCAAGATGAAGAAAACTCATCTCGATAGAGTGAGGAGAGTGATGATAGTAAACACGAGTGATAAGAGATAAAGAACTATAGCAGAATTAACCATGCATAATTCATAACTTTGTATTACGAGATACTCTTATAATTTTTTCGAATGTTACCTCCTTTGTATATCTGTTCATTCACACTCGTAAGAAATTGTTCATCATTTTTCCCCGCACTGCCCATGAACAAAAGAAGTCACTCCGATTTCTTATCATTTTCACATGTTGCTGTCAGAGGGAAGATCACTCTTAAAATTGCTGTCGCTTACAATTCTGAGCTCCCTCACTCCTTAAGAATAATTCCCTGTAATTTTCAACTTTGGCGCTCTTCCCTTAAATAAAAATATTTCCCCGCCATTTTTATATCATCTTCCCAGGCTGCTGTCAGAGGGAAGATCACATCTAAAATTGCTGTCATTGGTCATTCTGGACTCTAGGGGAGCCAATGGATCATTTAAAACTAATTTTAGCCTTGGCGCAATATCCTGAAATAAATGCAAAAAAATACATAACAATCATGCTGATTTGGAGGTGAAGGTTATACATGAAACCCGGCAGCAATCCATTTTAGGGATGCTGTTTTTTTTGTATCAATTAATTGGTTCGAGCACTTTGGTCCTTTTCCCTTGAATAAAACTTCTGGGCTCCCGCTCTAATAGGCTATATGTATTATCACCAGATGCTACATGTATTATATCAGTAATCTACATTATTAGATTGTGTACTTTAAAATAATAGCCTGCATGAGGACGTGAGTGTGAGCTAGTTCATATTTTTGGCAATGTTTCGCTGAATCCGGAATTGACAAAAATGCTGCACCGTTCAAGCTGTACACAAAGATCCTCAAAGTTCAGGATGTATATGACTATAATATTATCCCAATTTTCATTCAATCAGTGACTAAAACCAGATAATTTGTTATAGGTCTCTGATCATATCATATCAACTCATAGAACCCCCCTTACAATTCAATGTAGTTCACAACCTTCTATGAACTATTGCGCAATGTAATTAATTATACATTTCACATGATTAATGTGGTTTGTGGTTTCCAATTTTGTGATATGAAGTTTCATATCGTTCCTCTAGCAGGCAAGGTGTTATATGTACCACTCGAATGAGTGGCACATATAACACCTTGCCTGATTTAACCCTTTAGGCCCTCACGATGCATAAAAGCATCATTTTACATCCATGAAAACAGATTTATTTTCCTACAACTAGAGGTTTTAGGATGAAAATTTCCATGAAACTGGTTTACCAATACATGGCGATTTTCTTTATTTTGTCACCCACTTCAAGTCATCTTTATCCACTACAAGTCAAGAATTGCGACAGCAATTCGCGGCTTGTAGTGGATAAAGATGACAATGGTAAATTCATGCAGGTCAATATTACCACTTGATAAAAATAGTCGTGATAATCATTCTGTTAAAAGATCCTGTTTGTCCTAATGATACAACAGTGACACTTCTGACACCAGCACGACATGACCCGTCAACTCATCACATAAACTAAGTGTCAGCATAATAACATGATTAAATAACATCTACGTGATATAATAAGTGTATCAGTCTAGAATTCCACGATACAGAGGCGAACGGCAGCAACTGCGTACTTTCACGTGAGCAATTACTGCTGTTTCACTTTGCATAGCAGAAGCTATAGTGGAGATGCATTTATCATGTTCATAGAAAGGATGGAAATGCAGTTATGAACACACATGATAATGTTTGATGACATCTTGTCATGTTGATATCAATATAGGTGATGTTAAATGATTGCGACTCTCATACCATGGCATAGCTACAATCGCCTACCCGATCCTTTTGTACTTATGTATAACCATCATAATATAATATTATGTGTCGTATTTGTTTGCATATGTGTGTATGATACAGCTATAATTTATTATATCCTCTAGCACTAAGAGTATCGTATTAGTACCAGATCTAGTTTTTGTAGGGGCTCTAGTTTGTGAGTTCGTTCAACCGGCACTGCATCTACGGTCTGACTTGATAGAATAGGAGAATTGACGTCCAGCAACGATCTCAGAGAGTTTGTACAAAAATTTGTGGTATAATTTTTTTGTGAAATGGCCGCCAGAATATACTTGTCTCAATATCTCAGTTTCTAAATCACTTGGAAAAATGATCTTGGTGTCTAAATATACATTTTCAGGACCAAGTATTACAAAGAAGACAATAACAAATACGCAAATTTGACTTTTGACCTTAATGGTGGCCATTTTTCAAAATGGCCCCCGCAATATGCATGTTTAAATATCTCTGTTTCTTATCCACGTAGAAATTGTTTTGGTGTCTAAACATACATTGTCTGGGTCAAGGATTACACAAAAGGCAATTAAAAATACGCTAATTTAATATTTTATCTCAATGGTGGTCATTTTTTAAAATGGCCGCCAGAATATACATGTTTTATATATCCGGTACTAATAAACATGGAGAAAAGATCTTGGTGTTTAAATATACATTTTCAGGACCAAGACAAAGAATTAGGGAGAATAATCTGAAATACGTATCTAAAGGATCTGATAAATGCTTGTTTTATCGTTCTATTGATTTATTTACAAATCATCGCCACATTAATATGAATGCAGATTCATGTATGGCAATGCTTTTTGGTTGATAGAGGCCGAGGTCGGTAGCATTAAACAATGGTATTTGCCATCAAATATTATTCCCCGTCTACAGCTAGTTGACTTGGCGGAACGTCTAAAACCAAAAGGCAAATGGCTTGATGAATTTTACTTACAAACTAACAAAAATAAGTTTGCACAAACTGACGAGAAAACAAGCAGCATTAGCAGACATTACATTATGTTCCCAAAAGGTATAGGCCCTATTTTCGTCAAAATATCGGCATGACAGATATTTTTTTTTTGCATTGAACCAGCATCAGACACATGATGCATATGCCCGACACCTACAAGATGCAAGTATACTGGCTAAACTAAACAAAGAAGATGGTATTTTTTAGAAGGCCAAGTACCATATTAGTGTTTTGTAAACATGGTAAATAAACCTCTACAACCGCGCCGGACAAGTAAGGGAGATAACTGGACGAATAAGGAGACATCAGCGTAGTGCTGATCCACAACAAGATAAAGAACTGGTTGAGGATCTATTTAAATTGGCACTGTGTATTATCATAATGGTGTCATAAACAGTTCTACAAGATTGGGCAACAACCTCGGTCATTATTTTAACACAGATCAAGCTGTATATACACCAAAACTCAACGGCAAACACCCTGGTAGCCATCGATCTTAATGACCATAACACGTGTCACGTCAATATCAATAAGGCGAGTGATTGAGCCACACATATTTGAATACTGTGAACAGTGATCATTTTATGTATGGAAGTGTTTTAGACAAGCTACAGCAGTCATACACCCCACCAATTTATCCGGGGTGGGGGGGGGGGGTATCTGGCTTTTTATGTTTGCTGGACCTAATAAGTCAGACTGTAATTTCATACCTGACGCTATTAATGAGAGAAAATTGATGTAAATAGTATGTGTATTCATAATATCTGGTCAGTTTGAATATTGTGAATAGGGGTGACTGCCAACAGGCAATGGGACCTGAGATGTGAAGTGGGCAAGAATAACCTGTCTTCCTATTTTAGGGCTATTTAACAAATGAAAATATCCTTTACTATCTCAATGATTAGACACAGTGTGTGCAAGATAGATGTAATTAGATATATAGTAAAATCTGTCAAAATATATAAACAAGTTAAAAGCTATTTATATTTTCAAATTTTCATATTAAACAGGTTTTAATGGTAACAATGTTTGATTCTAATAAAAACTATCCAAAATGAGTTTTCCACCAATATAATTAGTCTGAATTATTAATATGCGGGTTTTTTTTAAATCATTCTATATTCAAGATTTATACAAATACCCTAAAATATATATATGTTTAGGCTATATATTTCAACTCTAAGTGGATTTAAAGGTATTGAAGTTACTAATTAATATGCGTTTTTTGTTGGATGAAGAAAAATGTTAAATATATATTTTAATCCCTGCCATTAACAAATTATATTCAGATACAACAATTCGATTGTGATTGTGACTGGATTGTGGGTGAATATCTTTTACGTCGCTTTCTACACATTCATGGCATTCTACACTTTATCGAATAACTTCAAGGCTTCTTTATCGAGCACATCATCAGTAACCATGGTAACTGAGCTATACCTAAAAATTACCAGGACATCTAACACATTGATCTGCATTTATTTTATTTGTTTTCGCCTGACAATTATATGACTGCCATTGATTTTTTCTGTGGAATTGAAGTGTTTAGGGTCTCTTTTTTTGTAATCCTTGCCCTCGAGTATGAGACAGTGTTGACACATATCTATTAAAATAGCTATTTTTTTAAATGGCCGCAGTTTGGATCTGTAAAATGTTTTTTGTTGTTTTAAAATATTTAAACATTTTTTGTTGCTATCACTGCCCTTGAAAATGTAGGCCTATATTTAGATACACATTTTTCACGTATAAATGGATAATTAGCCGAGATATTGACAATTAAATATATTCGGCCATTTTGTAAACTGACTGCCTTTGAATTCATAAAGATGTTCTTTTGTTGGATTAAAATTTATAAAAAATACTTTTTTTTATCAGTGCCCCAGAAAATATATATTCAAATACAAATATTCCGTTTTTACGTGGATTAAAAGCTGTGATATAGACATGTATACATGTAGGTTTTTTGCAGATTACATGCAGCTAGTTTGTACAACGACCACCACTGGAGACAGTAAAATGTTTGTTTTTTATTATTATTGTTTGAAAATATTTTTTTTTGTATCAGCTCCCCTGAAAATGTATATTTAGATAAAATATTTAGATTTTAAGTGGATTAGAAGCTGAGAAATTGATACATACTCAGATTCGGTCGCCCATTTTGTAAAATGGCTACCACTAGACTCAGTATATATTCTGGTGGATTAATGTGTTTAAAAATACTTCATTCATTATCAGTAGCCTACCCCTGGAAATGTATATGTCGTATGTGGACTTTGTCGGCCATTTTTAAAATTGCCACCACTGGAGTCAGTGAAAAAAAATTTGGTCGCTTAAAAATAGTGTTTTGTTACAAGTGGCCTTCAAAATATACATTTAGACATAGATATTCATAGTATTTGTGGATTAGAAGCTAACATAAAACTTATATATTTCGCCAGCCGCCATTTTGTAAAATGGCTGTTTAGATTCTAAGTGGATTAGGCGCTGAGATATTGACACGTATATACATTTTGGCGGCCATTTTGTAAAAAAAAATTTGTAAAATTATATTACTAGAATTCACAAAACAAATGATATGATAACTTGTTGTAATTAAAATTTAACAAAATCTTACACACAGTGGGTTATGCTGATAAATGGGTCCAATGGACAACCACCCCAATTCATTTTAATTTTTGCCGGAGTAAATGTATGTGTTGTACTATACAATAATTAAATAATCTATTTTCTTTACAAGTAGTCTTCTAAAATCAATATGACACAATCATGCAGGCCAAAATCAATCATTTCATTTTGGCTCCGTAATATGTCCATAATATGTCAATATGTCCATAGACTAAAATTGCGTAAGTTTTTTTTAGTTTGTGTTACGTGTTTACCAGTTAAACGGGAAATAAGGACACGATTTAAATACAAAATACGGAAATAACTGATCAATGGGGCTTTCGACACGTTTGCTGCGTTACCACAGCAACTCAAAACTTAAAAGACTTCCACAATTCTAGTCTATGAACATGTTCTCATTTTATGGACATATCGGGAAACAGGAATACAATTTTGACTTTTGGATGATTTTGGCCTGATTGTGTCGCTTTATTATATTTTTTTACATACTAGAAAAATCTAAAGTATACCTATAAGCTAAGCCTGATTTTAAGTGTAAATAATATATGTCGATTTCCATGTGACTTCACAGAACTAGCCCTGTTGTATATACACATGCATATATTTTTTATGACAAATAAGTCAATCATGCCTTTTTAATTGTGTAATCAATAAAACCTCTTTCCATCTATATAGGCCTACATATGAACATGGAAGTTCCACGTGGGTACAAATTATATTAAAGCTCCAAGTGGGTACAAATTATATTAGATATCAAGTGATGTTAGTTAACGCACTGACGTTTCTATCTTAGATCACTGAGCTATTCAATTTAATTTTTCTGTCACTTGAAGTTGTGTGTTGATGCCGCGATACACATCTTTAAGTAACTGAAAATGTATGTGATTTGCGAAATTTAAGTCTCAACATATTTCGGTATTTCAAGATTTAATAGACATTTTAGTTTTAAAAACCGGTTAGGGGCTCATGCACGTGCTAATAAAAACATGTAATGTCTACTGTAGTCGACATTAGTGTCCTCAGTCGTTAATGACACTGATTTGAAGCAATTTGAAAAGCTTTCAGTAACCATTTAATTTAACTGAGATTAAACTCGCAGCTCGTGTCATCCGTACACGACTCGGCCTCTGTAGATAATTACATTATCAAGGCGTCATCCGAATAATATGATTAGTTGTCACACCTTTACGACCTGGGCGTTATCGGGTTCACGTGGTTAAAGGGGAAGGTAACTCCGCGGCGTACGTGCAGCGATTAACTTTCTGATTAGAAGGATGGGAGGAGGGTTTCCCACTGTCTAGGCTGTCACGCACAGATAAAATACAATGACGGCTTACTGTTTTCAGTAAGCAGTGTTCTGGCTGGAGTCCAGCCCGCAGCATAAACATGGTAAACATGCACAATTTGTCAGTCTGACTCGGTGCACACAGAGTAGTGAGTTTCTCTCCGTTTTTATTTATAGTCGGGTGGCCCTCAATAATAGGGCAGCACAAGAAGGCTAATGATCAGAATGCTAGGACTAATACTTCATCCAACAGAGATTTGAATTCTGAGTTACATGATACATTTCTCAACACTTGATAATAAACACCACCAGTTCATAGCTAATTTGTGTTGAGTTATAGTTAATGGTAGTTTATACTAAGAATATTACCGCGGCCGCTACTCTCTGAGTTGATGGGGGAAGCTTTTCGCTATGCTTCCTGAAACTCAATGGTGAGGTTGCCAGGTGATTCTTATGTATTACTTGATACAGAAAGTGTTGGTAGTCGTAGGAACCACCTCAATATATTAGTATGGCGTGTGCTCGTCCATGCGACAGTTTCACGAGTCGACGCTGACCTATGCACTTTAAACTATGGGCGTTTATTGTAATATAGCGATGTATGTAAAAAAACACAAGGGAAATACTACCTATTGATTTTTCTCTTCGCTTTCTCTTTTATATACCATACTTCATGTCCCATACGTTTTGATTATATCGATTCTTCCCACCAGAAACTGAAATTTTGACCCAGTTATGGATTATAGTCGTATTTTTATTACATAATTCATAATATATGACTTCGGTAACGGTATAAAATCTCATGTGATCACGATAATATTCAATGTTGACCTTGTGTTGCGAAGCTTAACCCCCAAAAGGAACCAATCTTTAGGCTTATCATACATTCCTGGAAAAAAATGCGAAAAAAAGACACTGGCAATACTTTGGCTAAATTACTGCCAACGTAATTGACTGCCGGTCCAGCAACCGACCTACATTCGGTATATACCGGATCCTGGCAAACGCAACATAATTATTATGTCTGCGCTGGATTAATGTTGGACCACCGTTTGTGACGCTGGCTCAACATTGACCCAGCATAGGATCAATATGTAGTCAAATAATCCGGCGCAGGGCCAATATGCTGTGTTTGCCGGACAGTGATCCATCTTCTGAAACCCTAGTCCTGGTTCAACCCGGGCGGACTGCAGACGAGGTAGGGGGTGTCCATGTGGGGGTTTTGAGTCGTTATTGCCTGGCTCACAGGACTCATCTGGTCTGCGTTCTTAATCAGCCAATGAGCTAATCGGGTTACAAAGTCTGCCGTGTGACAACGCCGCCTGACGAATTGCCCGGAACTGACAAATTAGCTGCACAAGAAAAACGAGCGGCCCATCATAGGAGCTCCGCGCTTTCTCAATATATCAACCCCTGCCTCCCAGCGGCGGTCAAAATGTACATAACGGAGTGGAATTGAAGTACTGAACTCCCTTCCTTTAATCATCCAGTTACAGAGATCCGACAGGCAGGCGGACAAGAGGGAGGGCGGATGGGCAGGCAGGCAGGCAGGCAGGCAGGCAGGCAGGCAGGCAGGCAGGCAGGCAGGCAGGCAGGCAGGCAGGCAGGCAGGCAGGCAGGCAGGCAGGCAGGCAGGCAGGCGGGCGGGCGGGCGGGCGGGCGGGCGGGCGGGCGGGCGGGCGGGCGTACAGAAAAACAGGCAGGCAAGCAGGCAGGCAGGCAGGTGTGCAGGCTGTATTTGATACATAGGTATGCATTTTGTTATGGTTATTATATAATTTATATTTATATTATTATTTAATTTTAATTATATAATAATTTATTGTAATTCAACATTTTTCAAACAACTCTTCACATGTATCCATTATTTACGTACCGGCTATTTTTAGTAAGCAATTATTGTATATGTACCGATTAAAAAAACGAATAAGGTGTGCACCTTTAATTTCTATAAGTGTCAATCATCTAGCTCTACATACATGTAGAACGTTTTCAGTTTTGAATAAAAAAACACGCGAAAACACCATTTGGTATTCGAAGAGTTAAGCCACTATGTTTTTCTCTGTTTTTGTCTTGGCATTGATTAATTCGTGACTTGGGTAATATGACGAGGTCAGAGGTGCATCTAAAGACTGCAATAGTCTGGGTATTAATTACATTCCACTTTGCCACCATCCCATCTTTATATCTGCCCATTTTGACCTCACGGCAAGCAAATACAGCATTGACACAGCAGGCATTGGCACAGCATTGGGTTCACTTTTAATTGTATTTGTGCCCTTGGCGGAAACGTGTTATGCGTCGAAGCAGTTATACATTGGATTATATTGGATATTTTAAACAGCACATGCAAAGGTGCGACCTAATGTAGGTCTAAATAGTCCATCATTCTATATGCCCATATATTGGTATACTGATACTGTTCATAACATATTCGCCAGGGTCCATCCCAGCAAAAAAAAAGATATAACCCTTTAAGCCCTCACGATGCATTAATGCATCATTTTACATCCCTGAATATAGACTTAATTTTCCTACAACCAAGGGTTTTAGAACGAAAATTTTCATGAAACTGGTTTACCATTACATAGCAATTTTCTTTAATTTTTAAACCACATCAAATCACCTTTATCCACTACAAGGCGAGCATTGCAACAGCAATTCTCGGCTTGTAGTGGATGAAGATGACTATGGTAAATTCAGGCCTGAAAGGGTTAAATACGTCAATCTTGTTTCTCCTGTAACTTGCAAAGAGTTAACCACTTATTTGAAATCACGCTTCCTGAATATGATAAACAGTTTCGTTTTTCACGTTTGATTAATTCGTGACGGTGCCGCTGCGGCCCATGCTGATATTTTTGGATATTTGATACGAAAGCCTAATTTGTGGTGTCGCTGCAGTTAAAAGCTATACACTCGCAGCTGTATGTCTCCTAACATGTCTCTAACAGTCAAAGTGTTGTATGTGCCACTCATTTGAGTAGCACATACACCCCTTTGTATGTCAGGGGACGACATAAAGATACACCTGATGATAGGATCTTACTTTCAAATCATAAATAACCAGTAGACGTAACAGTTTCTAAGCTCGATTTCTTCAAATGAGCTCGGGATACTTATATATCTATATTAAAGTGTTTCATGAAAAAAATAAGGCCCATTCGTTTACTTACTTATTTATCAATAGTACGCTTGCCTCTAGAATAAATGGCATTTAAATTACATATTATGCCTTAGACGTTGGTCCAACATTGTTATACAAATGTTTTGTGTTTGCTGGGATACGCTTTCGATGTTATTAAAAAGCGCTTCGGTCAGCATTATATACAGTCTTGCCATTTAGGTTAATTTCAGTAATATTATGAGGTGAACAATGGGCATACATCGATCAAGTGGATCCAAATATAGTATTATATCCCTATTTTATCCTAATCCGGTGTGCTGGGATCCATGGCAGAACAAATTATAATAATGTCAGTCTCACCGTTTTCTGAATAGCCTGTCTAATAGGCCGGGTCGCAATGTAGTCGTATATTTTTTTTATTCGCCAGAACCCCAGTGATAGAAGAGCTTATTGAAGAACATTTCAAGATCTTCATAATTATTTTAAAAAAAAAATTGTCACCTGGCATGGCTGCGAAGATCGGAAGAAGTTCCGGTATCTGACCAGCATATCACCCTGGTATTATTTGTTGGCAAAACCGAAGAAAGCTATCATTCTAATTCCCACAATAACAGCGAAGGCAAAATTTGCCAGCGCAAACTAGTATGTTGCGTCCCAATTTGTAACTACAAAATGAATTATGAGTATGACAAAGCCGAAGTCACCCGAAGTCTGCAGTTCCGAGCAAAGAACGTTACCTATTGGTTACTATGTTCTCTGCATATCATCCCAAATATGTGAAAATTCATAATATTTCATAACAATTTTTTAGAACGCAAATGCATTGCAAATGCGTGCAAATTGTAATACTTTATTTAAAACTCATTTTTTTTATGATTCATTACAACGGTTACTGAAAATATTTCTCTCACATTCAGACGGTATGTTGGCATAAACATATTTATTGGGTTTACCAAGTAGCACATCAGTTAATATAAATGATCTCCGGCATACAAAATACATAGGCCCATAATCAATAAAATAGTACCAGAAGTGGACTTGACATACAGAAAACCCTTAGAAGCCATAATGTCATACAGGAAATTCAAAGTATCAGCTAAAAAGTTATAATTATGTATGAGATATGTATGGTGGCCATCTTGGCTTTAGCTTTTTGTGCATTTTTTGCAATAAAATTGCAAGGTTGTTCACCTAGGTTGTGTTCCTGATAGACAGGGATATATCCTAACAAATCTAATAAACATGTCTGTCAAACTTTTCTCAACGGTTTCTATTGTATTTTTTCCCGTAGATTTCAAATCTGCCAGATACCATTCGAGATTTGGCATATTTAATTAGCTAATTTGCATATTTCCATAATGGCCGCCGAAAAAAAAGTAATCGGCTATCAATACATCTCCGGCAATCCTAGAAATGTGTTTTTTGGCCCTAAGTTCGGGTTTTGAGATCCCATAATGCAATTTTGACGACAATAATAATGTTGGGGTCATTGGAAGGTCATAGGTCACGTGACCATTGAAATACAATATCCAACATTCACGTTTTAGCAAAAAGTGCACAACTTGACCTTTTTTGGATAAAATTGAGTGCCTGATAATATATATTTAATTTCAGAGAGTTACATCTTATACACAATACTATATTTATTAATACAAGATGGCCGCCATAATTCAAAATGTCCGCCAGCCGAATCTAAAATCAAGATATCTTAGTTTCAGGATATCATATCTAAGCGATCTTAGTGGCTTGATTAAGGTTTTTTGGACCAATGAATACAATGCCGAACATCATTATACTGTCAAATGATTTTTTAGAGGTTTTTGAAGTGTTTTGGATCACTATAGTTTTATATTTTGGCAAAATTGTGTGATCCATCTACGCCACCATAGTTATATTTGAATGACTTCCTCTCAGAATGAGTTTATCATCCGCACACTGTTCTGAATTCACATACTGACATGATATAAAGTTAAACCATATAAATTACATGTGTATGACAGCGACAAAATAGGTAAATAAACATCATTTACATTTTAATACGGAACTGTTATGTTGTAGAGTATGTAAAATTACTACCCGGGGGTTAACATCATATTTTCTGGAAAACTGACAGTCTGACACGGCGTGTTGTAAACGGTTGGGCACCCGAAATGATATCTACATATATTTAGGTTCACACCCTGGGTGCACAGCCTTGCAAATTGACTACTGGAAATTGACAGGAGGCGAATAATGGCGGCCATTACAGAGAAACCTTAAGTTGTCAATATCTCGGTTAATATTTAGGATAATTTGCTTTTAAAGTTGTCTAAACCTATCTTTTTGGGTCAATGATCAATATGGAGACAACCCTGAAGTGATTTTATGTCTTCTTAACAAGATAGTACACAAAGCCATGCATTTGATAGTGTGAAATTAATGTTCTGCGCTAGATATTATTAATCTCGTTTGAGAAGAAAACATTTGATGTGATAACAATGGTGAGTTTATTGATTATAATCTAACATAAGTATCAATCCTTATTGTGTTACATCACTTGTTACAATAATCACTTCAAAACATAATTAGCCGAATGTTACATGAAACAAAAATTAAGAGCGCTGAAAATAATACTGTCGAAGGAACTAGTGTTTGCAGGAAGCAACATGCACACAACTACATTGTATATCGATTATAAGATTATTGAAAGTGAGTGTGCTTAAAAAGTATATGATGCAGTTATGCTATTTAATTATAAGGATTATGTGTTGTGTTGTGCAAAGCTGCATTTGCTTGGGGATCACCGACAGTCACATCATAATTAGCAGGGCTTTTCCTTTTCTCACACTAGCAGCTCTTGTTGCAATCCTTCATGCAGGGATAAAATTTTGTGAATCATATGTGGTGGCGACGGTGGGTTTGTACATGTAGACTGAACAGGAATCAGCTTGCCATTTTCTACAACCCATCCATAGTCCTAAGGCTTGAGGATGGCTTGGCTGCATGCTTTATATGCTGTTGGAAAGCATTTTCTTTGGGTGGCAACAACTTCAGCAGTGTTGACTTAATAATATTATTTAGGAACGTTTTGTCTTTGAGCGTATCTATATCACAGCCTTCTCTTGTTGAAATATGAGTTCAAAAAAAGCTGCTGTGACTGGTCACACACATATATCGTGATTTCGATAGGAGCACCATCATTAGCAAAGTCTACCAGTGTAGTTATATCATTCAGCCAACTTTAACATGCCAGTAGAGAATGAATAGCCGATGGTATCTCGTCCGCTAATAATGTGAATAAATGACAGTGCCCTAAAGTTTGCATGACCCATTGCAGCGGCAAAACTCGTGAATGGATAGCTCTCTTGAGATGAACGACCAATCACCAAATATACAATGCAATGTATGTGACTGTAATTAGTACACTCTGTTTTATCCACCACCTAAGTGAAATTTAGTTGAACAAATGGAAGGATCACTTTGTTCCTCCTGGTACCATGTCTGACATAGAAAAGCAAGAAAGCGAGTCATGTTGGAAAAACTCTTGAAAACCACTTGGATCGCTCCCTGTTAGCTATTTTGCTATGTTCAGCAGAGCTTCTGGTCTTGATGTGAAAGAAATGGTGTCCAAAGCTGCCATTACTTTCAAGATCATAATTATAGGAAGCTCTTGTCACGCGTGAATGACTAGACTCAGAACCAGAAACCAAAATAGTATTATAAGCGAAATTGATTCGTCTGACAAGAGTAATGACATTTCTACTCTTCGGCAAATAACACACAAAAAGTAAGTGGTGGAGACAATAAAATTAATAACTTTATTGGTGATCATGAATGTAGCAATATGCCTCCATCATTGTTCGCTGAAAACGGAACTAGCATGATAGCTGATGATGCCATGGTGCTCACATTGAAATAACGGTAGATGTGTATGACCAGGCAAAGTAGCTTCTTGTGAACACATAATCCAACTTCGAAGGCTGTGATATAGCTATATAAACTCCGATTCATCAAGTTTTATAATAACAAATCACCGCTGAAATTACTGCCACCCCCCTTGCTTTAGAGCATCATCTAAAGCGGACAGGACTGGCAATAGCACTTGACAAGTCAGCTTACATAGCCAAGCTTACCTGCAAGCCTGAGGACTATGGACGGGTTGTATAAAATGATAAACTGATCCTAGGTAAATCTACAAACCCACCAAGGCCACCATATATGACACACACAATGACAAGTGGCTGCAAGAAGGGTTGCAACAAAAACTGCTGGAGTAAGAGAAGAAAAATCACCTGCTATGTAGAAGACTGTCAGAGATATCTAAGCAAAGGTAGCTGCGTACAACACCTTGATACCTTGATGACGTGAGCGTGGGGTGATAGGGCATGGTGGGTTACTGCCCGATGTTCTGGGCATGTCTAGGGGATTTACCCTCAGACATGCCCAGACGATCAAAGACTTTTGATATGCAATTTAATGCTGAAACACGGAGGCCTTCAGCACAGCTCCGCTATTCTCTGGTCGGATAGTCCTCAAGAGTCACACTAGTTGAGGGTAACTCCATTCATCCCACATGAGAGACCTAATTTCAAACACTATTGCCTGTAGTGCTGTAGCATGGCCAACATCAGTGCCTGTACTGATGCGGGAGCTGCATTAATACCACTATTGAGTGGAGGAATAGGCTACCCCGCTGGCAATCCACCACAATATTATAGCCAGCCACGTGTAGGCTGCAGCTTCCCCAACATGCAACAGACGGGACAGATCCCAAATGGCCCTCCCCAGGTGGGTGCGAAAAGTACTACTACTAGCAATCATCCCAGTACCCCTTAGACTGACTATGTTATGAAGTGATTATAATACCAAATGCTATATCACTGCAAGGGTTAATACTTATTCTATCATCAAGTTTTTGATCAATAAACATTATCATTGTTATGACATCTTACGCTAACGATGTTTTCTTATCAAAAGTGATTATTAATATACAGTGTGAAACATTATTTCCAAAACATAAAATCAGAGTTGTGTGTATATAGGCCTACTGGTATACATATTTACAAGACATAACATCACTTCAGGACTGGTTTTATATTGATCCTTGACCTTGAAATTACTGGTCTAGACAACTTTAAAAGCAATTTATCTTAAATATTGACCGAGATAATGACAAATTCAAGTTTTTCGGTAATGGCCGCCATTATTGGCTTCCTGCCAATTTCCAATTTATTTAATCGATTTGCAAGGTTGTGCACCGAGGTTGTGATCCTAAATATATGTAGATATCATTTCAGGTGCCCAAACTTTTACAACACGCCGTGTCAGTTTATCAGAAAATATGATATTTATCCCTTGAGTAGTAGTTCTAGGTAGTAGTTCTACATACGCTACAAAATAACAGTGCCGTATTATAATGTAAATTATATCTATTTATCTCTTTTATCGCTGTCATATACATGTGATGTTTATGGTTTTACTTTAAATCATGTTAGCATGTGAATTCAGAACAGTGTGCGGATGATAACCTCATTCTGGGAGGAAGTTATTCAAATATAACTATGATATAACACAATTTTGCCAAAATATCAAACTATAGAGATCAAAAAGACATCAAAAATCATTTGAAAGTATAATGATATCTGACATTTTATTCCTTGAACCACAACACCCCAATCTAGACACTAAGATAGCTTAAATATGATATCTAGAAGCTCAGATATCTTGATTTTAGGTTCGGCTGGCGGTCATTTTGAATTATGGCGGCCATCTTGTATTGATAAATATAGTCTTGTGTATGAGATGTAACCCTCTGAAATTAAATATGTAATATCGGGCATTCTAATCATCATTTTATCCTCAAAAAGTCCATTTGTGTACTTTTTGCTAAAACGTAAAGGTGGGATATTGTATTTCAATGGTCACGTGACCTATGACCTTCCAATGACCCCAAAAATAACATTGTCGTCAAAATGGCATTATGGGATTTCAAAACCCGAATTTAGGGCCAAAAAAACACATTTCTATGATTGCCGTGATTGTACTCATAGCCGATTACTTTTTTTTGGCAGCCATTTTGGAAATATGCAAATTAGCTAATCAAATATGCAAAATCTCGAATGGTATCTGGCAGATTTGAAATCTACGGGAAAAAACACAATAGAAACCGTTCATAAAACTTTGACAGACATGTTTATTAGATTTGTTAGGATATATCCCTGTCTATGAATATATGTGGAGAATATTTCCATCGGTCAACCTTTTACAACAGGGCCATGTATGTTTACCTGTAAAATGATGGTTTGGCTCCCTGGGTAAAACGAAGTTTCTCCCACATCGAGACGGAATGTTGGCAAAAGCATATTTATTAGGATTACCACGTAGCACATCAGCTAATATAAATCATCTCTGTTATACACAATACATATAATACACAATTATGGTGAATAGCCATAGATCGCTATTTAGGCCTACATGGTCAGGTATAATTGTTTCGTGTTTAGCAAAAAGAAAATCACGTTGATGAGATAATTGTAGACATAGGAACAAGTAATGAGTTCTTTTTAAGAGTCAAGAGTTTCACCGCTATACCAATGGGGTGGGGGGCTATTAATACAATGGAGTAATGAAGTCCAATCTGGGTGTGAATGAGCTGATTCTGACGTTTGCTCCTCGTGATATATGGTGGGTTTTAAAGATAGTTGATGTTTATGTCCGGGTTTGTGCAAATAAAATGTGACCACAGAACAGATAACAACAAGTATAATTTTATTAGAACTCCATCTACAGATGTCAACCAGGAAGCCCCGAGGGTCGATCTAATTTCAGTATTCTAACATTATGTGCATATACTACGCAATGTTCTACATCTCCCTGTTTTTAAACAAATAAGAAAAATAATAATACTATTATCTGTTGAGTCTCTCATCGTCTCTTATTATATATTCCCATTATCAGGAACATGTCTATATAGCATCAGCCTCTAAAAAAAATAGGTAGGCTATCAACATATAATAAATAATAAAAAATAATACAAATATAAAAATCATGATAATATCAACATATTAATACTATTGCCTTGTCTTTTATCCAGTAACAGTCTTGTATGAATTATGATTCAAATGTCATGTAACTATAATAGCCTAAAAATTACTGTATTTGGGATTAGGCTTCGATATTCTGCCATAGCGGGAGGTGATCACAGAGGAGTCTGGTGCACGTGTAATCACTGGGACGGGTGCAGGAGTACCAGGGGGCTTGGGGTTTGGTACTTCTACAGCGACTGGAGGCACAACAGTGTGGGGCACAGTTGCATGAGATCTAGTAACCATCTCATGTTCAGGAGGCAATATCACTGGTATTTCCTCCTCTGCATGTGCTTTTGGTACAGCCAAGAGGTGTCGTCTATTTCTACGATATTCTGTACCTTTGTACTCAACCACATATGACCTGGGATATTTATGTTTGCGCACCACTGTACCAGGTTTGTCATAACCCTTTTCAGATTGAATTTTGACAGCTTGTCCAGGTTGAAGAAGTGGGAGGAGTCTAGCAGATTTATTATAATATTTTTGTTGTTGTAGACGTTTATGTTGAAGAGCATGTTGTACCTCTTTCTTATTTTGTATTTGCGGTTGTAAAAGTGTTTTCCCCGTTGGCACTATGCTTCTCAAACGACGCGACATCAATCTCTGTGCTGGTGATTTTAACTTGCTGTCACGTGGTGTGTTTCGTAGATTCAACAGAGCCATGTATATATCTGACCCATCACGTCTACACTTCTCCAGAACAGATTTTGCACTTCGCACTGCTCTTTCTGCAAGCCCATTAGATTGTGAATACAGAGGACTCATGGTGTTGTGCACAATGTCCCATTCTTTCATAAATGATGCAAATTCTCGGCTTGAAAATTGGCAGGCGTTGTCTGTGATTAAATTCTCAGGGGAGCCAAATCGGGAAGATTGACACTTTAACTTCTTTATGACCATCGCTGAAGTGATGCTACTTAAATGGCAGATTTCAAACCAACCTGAATACGAGTCAACTAGCACTAAATACTGCATACCATTCCAGTCCATTAAATCAGCCGCTACAGTTGACCAAGGCATATCAGGAACTTGGTACAACATTAATGGCTCTTTTTGCTGATGTGATTTCAGACTGGTACATACATTACATGGTCTAAGCTCATCTTCAATCTCCTAGTTCATAGTAGCCCAATACACAACATCACGTGCCCTTTGCTTTGTTAAATCAACTCCCAAATGTCCTGCATGTAGAAGTTTAATGTATTCCTTTTGTAATTTAGCAGGTATCACTGGACGTTCACCTCTCATTATAATGCCATTATCAATAACTAGTTCATCTCGCGCATTAAAGTACGGTCTAATGAGAGGATTCACATTTTTTGCATATTTTGGCCAGCCTTGTTGAATAGCCTGTGCCACTTTTTGCAATATTATGTCATCAGCTGTTTCTTGTTTGAGCTGTTCTGTACGTGGCGATGATAGAGGCCATACTGTCATAATTTCAAAATCCTCATCTAGCTGATCAGATCCATTTTCGGCTACATACTTAGGGTATGCTCTGGAGAGTGTGTCTGCTACGTAAAGCTCCTTACCCTTTTTGTATATCAATTCTATTTCATATTTTTGTAGTTATATTAACATTTTTTGTAGCCTAGTTGGTGCTTGATGGAGTGGTTTGTGGATGATGGTTACAAGAGGCTTATGATCGGTCTCTACTTTTACTTTCTGGCCGTAAACATATTCATGAAACCGAGTGCAGGCAAATAAAACGGCAAGTAGTTCTTTTTCTATTGGAGCCCAGTTGACTTCTGCTGGGGTCAATGCTCTGGATGCATACGCTATAGGCTGATCATCCTGCAAACATGCAACACCTAAACCACCTTTTGAAGCATCGGCTGTCAAAGTCACAGATTTTTTCACATTATAATACCTCAATACAGGAGGTTTAGCAATTAGCATTTTAATTTTTTCAAATGCCTCTTGTTGAGGGCTCTGCCAATTCCATTCTGTGTCATTTTTCAGTAATTCTCTGAGAGGCGCCGCTTCTCCGCTGAGATTTGGAACGAATTTGGCAAGGTATGTTACCATACCAATGAAACGCTGAAGTGCAGTAATGTCACCAGGTGGTGGAATGTCTATAATAGCCTGAGTTTTTTCAGGATCTGGTTTCAGACCTTCACTGGTTAATACGTGACCAATATATCCCACCAATATATCCCAAATTTGCATTTACTGGGATTGAGTTTAGACCTATTTCACTTGCTCTAGCAAACACTTTACGTAAGTTCATGTCATGTTCCTCTTGTGTCTCACCCTATACAAGCAGATCATCCATTATTATTTCACATGGATAGCCTGTAAACAAGTGTTCCATGGCTTGTTGACATACCTCTGAGCCCGATGATATGCCAAACGGCATTCTCAGGAATCGAAATCTTCCAAATGGGCTGTTAAAAGTAGTGTAATAGGAAGAATTTATTTCCAGCGGTATTTGCCAAAATGATGATTTTGCATCCAATACGGAAAAATATCTGGCTTTAGAAATGCGAGTGAGAATTTCTTCTACGGTGCGCATAGGATAGTGAGGCCTTTTTAAAGCTTTGTTCAAGTTTCTAGGATCCAGACACAGACGAATTTCCTCTTTGTTTTTCTTTCTTGTGGCTACCATAGAGTTAACCCAGTCAGTTGCTTCAGTGACTGGAGCTATGACGCCTATGTTAACCATTCTATCTAATTCTTTCTTTACATTGTCTTTCATAGCAACTGGAACTTTTCTTGGAGCATTGACTACTGGTATGGCTTCAGAATCAATTCTAATTTTATATTCAACTGGCAACTTGCCTAGTTTTTCATCGAATATTTCCTTGAATTCGTCAATTAATGGTAATAGGTCATCAGGACCGGCTACTGATCCAAGCAAAGACTTAATGGCTCTATCTACGATGTGTAGGCATAATTCCTAGCCATTTTTGCATTTCACCGTCACCATACCTTCAGTTTTTATTGTAGAACCACCAAAGGCGATTAAATCAATAATCATTTTTGAATTTAATTTGTCATGGGGTGCACGTATATTATTCCAAATATCCTTACTCATCACATTGCATTTAGCCCCGGTGTCCAGTTTGAACTTGACAGGTATGTTGTTTATTTCAATCTCAACAATCATTTCTGAGTTTCTCCATTTTGATTCAACACTGTCTACTGAATCAATTTGAAAATTGTCCTGAGTAGTCTCGATTTCATTCCCCTCTAGCACATGAATGGATTTATTTGTTCTGCACACACGTGCAAAATGATTCCACCTTTGGCAGTTGCTACATTGTTTATGATAAGCAGGACACTTGCCTTTAGTGTGTAATGTTCCACAGTAATTACATTTTGCTCTTTCATGTTGACGTCCATTATCATTCTTCATGTTGATGGACTCATTACTTTTATTCCAGTTTTTATGATAACTTTTACTCCTAGCTGTAGCATACTGTCCTTGATTCCTTGTTGAAACTGTTTCTACGTTTTTAGATTCGGTGTTTTGGACTGTGCCTGTTAACAGCCCAACATGTTGATCTGAAAGTTCATTTACTTGACATATTCTAAAAGCTCTGTCTAGTGACAAATATACTTCTTTTAACAAAGCTTTTCTTACTGTATTATTGATTGTTCCTGTAACTATTCTATCTCTGATTAATTCGTCATGGAGAGCTCCGAATTTGCATGTTACTGCCTTAATGCGCAAATCAGCAACATAAGAATTGATGGATTCCTCTGGCTTTTGATTTCTTGTGTTAAATAGATGTCTCTCCATTATTACACTGCTACGAGGAGAGCACAGATCTGTGAACTTGGAGCGTAATACTGTCGGATCATACCTTGATTCTGCTGGCTTTATGACCACATCTTTTTCATCTTTGTGTTCAGGGGCATATACGAACGATCGTTCCTTTTCAATCGCTTCAGACCCGGCGAGGTTCAAGAGAATCATTGCTTTTTCTCGTGCGTTTTTCTGATTATGTGCACAGTCAATGAAAATATCATATTCTTGCTCAAATATTCGCCACCGCTCAGCGATTTTCTCATCAAATATGAGCATATCTGGCTTACGAATGCTTTCCATCGTTGGACTTGAGGAGTCTAGTCTTCAAATTATTGTTGTTATGATGAAGTACACGTGTGTTTATTTACATCAGCTCTGGGCGGAAGTCACGTGACGCAGCTAGAAAACGTGCTTCAAGGATTCCTATTTTCTAGGTAGTCTTTTTCGGTAGCTTATAACTTCATCTTTATGCAACGCACCTTATTCATTTCAGGACCAAAATTTTCTATGTCAAATCCCTTATTCTGACACCATGTTTATGTCCGGGTTTGTGCAAATAAAATGTGACCACAGAACAGATAACAACAAGCATAATTTTATTAGAGCTCCATCTACAGATGTCAACCAGGAAGCCCCGAGGGTCGATCTAATTTCAGTATTCTAACATTATGTGCATATACTACGCAATGTTCTACAGTTGATCTACTTTAAATATTGAATTTTAAATCTTTCGTAGTTGTCTATGAATCTCATTTGATTACTTAGCGAATTCCAAAGATTCACAAAGCCCGAGATTTTGTTTTTTGAAAAATAAGTGATGTTTTTCATAACTAGCGTAAAAGCTTTCCATTGAATATTTTGACTTGTCGTACTCAGTACAGTTGTACAAACTATATTTTCGTATTTCAAAAGTGGTCTAATAAGGGAAACATTTCATTGGTTAAGGGTATGTCGATTGCCGATAGTCTCTGCTTAGATTTGTTGCATATAATTAAGTTCGATATATAGCGACCACGACAAGTTACATGATAATCCTATATAGGTGTTTGTTTGATCTTTAATTTTTAAGGCATGTGCCATCTAAAGTATAATGAATGCTCCGTAAACTTACCACGTTTACGTGAGACAAACATTGCTTTGGATTTTATGTGAGTAATGGAGATCCGCCTCTTGTTCGACAGCATGTTATTTATAATATGTATTTTATAGTTTGGTGGTGCTGCTTATAAAAAATATAATTATTTGCAATTTATTTCTCCAGATAGTAAGTAATTATAATTATGATGCGTTATTTTGTACAAAGTATACTTCTTCTGATACTCATTATAAAACATATGATAATTTACCTTATACTTCCGTGATTACTGATCATAAAATCTATGATATTTCACCTTATACTTCTACTGGTACTGATTATAAAACATATGATACTTCACCTTCCACATCTGCTGATACTGATTATGACACATGACACTTTCCCACATACTTATATTGATACTTATTATATGAGACACATAGCACTTCACCTTAATATTTTTTGAGTACTGATTATGGAAAATATGCTATTTCAAGCTACTATATGCTTCTTATTGATATAGCTATTAAAGCTTCACCTTCGTATCCCATCATGATTCGAATACCAACGTGGCAAACATCAATTATTATTTGAGATAATGCAATGAGTGATAATTATTTTGTTAGTCCCTTATGAGCCAGTCCTTAGCTGTTTCTTATTTTCATTACAAAAGTTGAAATAATCCCTTATATACATGATATAAGTTCTGTTTCACTCCTGAGCAATATTTACTTCACTTTAACTTGACGTAGGTTCCGCAATTGCAGCTCCGATAGAATTACAAATATTCTTATATTAAGTTTGGACAAATAGTCATGTCATTATTTACAATTATTTGCGCTACAATTGATAAATTGACAAACCACACATTTGATTAATTTTAATAAAAAAATTATTGTAAAGATGGGGCTCGAAAGCCTTTGTGTGAAGTGGGTTAATTAATTAATTCAAAATGTAATTCGATTGGTTTGTGCCAGATAATCAGCACGTATTGGAGAGGATACGGTGTCCAATTGTTTGAGATATTAATTTACCTGTCTAAACTGTCTGCACGTTTTGTAATAAACCATGTAGTTATGATACGGTGGCATAATATCTGCTCTGCAAAATCAAACGGCAGTAACTGCTTACTTGAAAAGTAGGCAGCTACTGCATTTTGCCTTTGCACGGTAGATATTACATCTATCAGGTTTATATTGATTCGATTTTGAGAAGCACGATCCACATAATGGTAAATTGGCTAAAGGAGACACTGAAATGATGTGATAGTCTGGATACAGACCGTGCTTGTAAAATGAGATGAACATCTATTAGTTTATGGGTCAAAAGCAGATTGTGTCTATCATTCACTTATCCACATTATTAATGTGATGTCGGCTTTGTTATTTAACGTTGAGGTACTGCAGCTAGCAGGTGTCAGCCAAATGTGTGATTTTCGCTTAATATTTACAGTTGAATCAGTGTCCAAAATTTAATTGTAAACCGCTATTGTTAGAGTTAATTAAAATAATCAAAAACAGTAATTAGAACTTTTATGCACGCTAAGGAAAGGTAAGGACAGGTAATCCACGCAAACACGAGACCGTGAATCAGCATTGATTGTTAGAGCACCATCTCTAACACTGGCCCAACATTAAAACGATATTGGTTCAACGTTCGTTCTCCACCACCAGGCTGCCGTTCGCCCCTGCCAGACTGCCGTTCGCCCCTGCCAGACTGTCTTCACCCCTGCCAGACTGCCGTTTGCCCCCGCCAGATTGCCGTTCGCCCCGGCCAGACTACCGTTCGCCCCCGTCAGATTGTCGTTCGCCCCCGCCAGACTGCCGCTTGCACCTACAAGGCTGCTGTTTGCCTCCGCCAGACTGCCGGAAAAGCCCCATGATGACAATAGCAACTCAGGTCTGTCAGCTAATATGTGACAGAACGAGCCTTTCGTTATGTTAAAACACACCACTACATTGTTCGCTTTGTCAAATTACTACATTCTAAGCCGGGAATGGAGAGTTATTGTTGATCAAGTACAGACCAATTATCATGGTAGTTATATATGTAGTTATAAAAGCACTTTTGCCAGCAATTCTTTTCATCCACCAGTTTATTTTTCTGGAAACGTTCATTTTTTCGCAAGTTTATATTAGGTCTTTTCTTTGAGCTTTATTCAAGAAAATAAATGTTGTATTTTAAATGTTTGGTGTAGCCAACTCCTAGGTATGTCAAGCTCAGAGGCGCGACCATCTGTATCAGAAAACGGGTGTTGGTAACAGGAGGCCGAGCAACAAAAGAGCTAGGGTGGGAAAGCCAAATCAAACAAGTATGTCTTTATTAGTGTGATGATTGGACATCAGCTAGTAAAAGGGTACCTGATGTGACTTCATAATAATAGAACTGGACAAGCTGTACCAGAAAATGTTGCTTTTGTGGTTCAGCTTCTGTCTCGTATAATGTTGATTTGAGAGTCCATTTGAGTTTTATTATTTCGCTCACTGTTATCATCCCAAAGTGGCTGTTCTGGATGTTGTACAGTGCATTAAATATACAGGTGTACATGTAAAATTTTAAAAATCAAAGCCTACCATGGCATTAAGTGAAGCATCAAATAAAAAGGGTCCTCTGATGGTTTTTCACAAGCTTTTCCAGATAACATAATGACTGACTGCTTCGCTGGCATAAATGTGCATCGTGAAGACCAGACCCTGTCATTATATGACCAATGGATCCAAGAAAGCTCATTGCAGTGTGGAATACAAAGCGTAGTACAAATGATTGACTGGAGTACCCTATACATGTATGATATTCTGCCTCTGACATTTACTTATCTGAGGTGCTTTCCACCAGAGCGGTTGGTCGAAGGTTATAATAGGTATATTTCTTAGCATGGGAATAAGAGACAATATTGAAGATTGCCTTTCTGTGACATTTCCATCCTGGCCTCCTTTGGAGCCACATGAGGCTTTCCAAAGGGCATCAAGAGATGCAGATGAGTTATTTTGGTTCCTTGTGCTATAATGACTATATTGCCTATGCCATGGAATGTGTTACACACTTACAACCATCTATGGTAATGGTGTTTTGGTAAATATTATGTGCCTCATACTGAACAACGTGATCTGATATACGGTTTAAAATGTCTATCCTGATACACTTCGTTCACAGGCAAAAGATATAGCAATCCGGATCCTGGATCCAGATCCTGGATACGGATCTTAATCCGGATTATCTCCAAAATGTATTAGATTGTTTCTTGGCCCGAGATACACCTCTGATAAAAGTTTCATGCATGTAAACCCGTTCATTACTTTGTAAGCAATCCTGTTGATGGACGTACAAACAAGCCAAAACAATTAAAACATATTAACCTCCTTTGACGATATAATGAAGATTTCCCGGATTTTTTCCACCTTTATGATAGCAATCGTATAGGAGGTGACATAATACATAAATCACATCTTTTAAACAGCCAACTATCAAAATAAATGGTGATCTTGGCACTTTTTCTGGGGGATAAGACATTTTGAGGATCGATTTGAGCTGCCCTATTTGATTTATGCAAATTCGAAATATTACCTAAGTAAGCCTCTGTGTCCTCTAAACGTCCACCTAGTCATATCAAACTTTGAAATCATAAAAATTGCGCGCTTAGAATCAGTTATATCAACAAATCCCTAGCCTATTGGAAATTTGGCGGCCATATTGGATTTTTGCAAATTCGACATAATTCCCCAAGAGGCATTTCTGGGCATTTTTATTATCTTTAATAACCACTTTTAAATTTATCTTCAGACAGGATGTATTGCCGAATTATGTGTCTAGGTAAATTCGTTAACAATAATTACGTTTTAGTAATTATCTCAATGTATGCACAAAACTAACGACCCAGCAAATACGATACATTGACCCAATGTTGATTTAATTGGGTCAACGTCGCATATTTGCTGGGATCGAGCTGTTTTATTAATATAATTTGGATCGCGGACCTTTGACCTAGATTTGATTACACATTAGCCCACAGCGGGGCAACAAGTTGACATATCTCACGCAGACATATTAATTAACACGACCATTAGCATGTTTAGTCACACTGGTATAAAAGAATCGTATCTACTGCATTACAGAGTGGCAAATACAACCCTTCAATAACAAGGTAACAATAATAGAAAACTATAGAAATAAATAATAGTCACCTTGGATATGAAAGGGTGTATCTGCCTCTCTGTAAAGTGCCAGGTACACACTTTCATACCCAAGGGGACGAATAGTCATGCTGTAGCTGTTCTGATAAAAGTATATATCTCATGTGAAGCAGGTTAATCAACGTTTTAACATCCATATCAAGGCACATTTAATACTTATTTTCTTCAAACATTTAGTCATAAAATATGAAACAAGAGCTAAGCATTCTCTTTTTTTTTGTATGATTAGGTCTTGCTTTTTTAATATTTTACATGTTATGCATAATTATATTCGTCACGGCTCATACAAATAAAGGTTTCTGCTCGAGATTATTGAATGTTTTATTATTGCCTATTTTAGCATTCACACTTCACATGTATTCACTTAGCATAGGGAAGAAACAAAGAAAGGAAAAAAAGAAGAAAGGAAGAAAGAAAGAAAGAAAGAAAGAAAGAAAAAAAGAGGAAGAAAGAAAGAAAGAATGAAAGAAAGAAAGAAAGAAAGAAGAAAAGAAAGAAAGAAAAAAAGAAAGAAAGAAAGAAAGAAAGGAAGAAAGAAAGAAAGAAAGAAAGAAAGAAAGAAAGAAAGAAAGAAAGAAAGAAAGAAAGAAAGAAAAAAAGAAAGAAAAAACCTCCTACCTAAATTAGCCACCGCGAACACCATCAGCAATTTTGAAACAGCTTCGAAGATTTCACCAGGTGGCGCTGTGACGTTATATTTGAATCTCAGCTTTATATGCTGTTTTCGTGCACCGACGAGATACATTAGAAAACTGTTCACTTACTTGTCTTCATACAGCTCCGATTATGTGGTATTAACTAGGTCGTAAGTGAAAGTGGTATGGATTAATCAGTAATTAAAAGCAAGTTGTAATGTTGTTTTGTTAGTGCCATGTTCTTCGTGAATAGCTTTTTTCATGATTATCTATAAGACAAATGATTATTTTATCCGCCATTACTGTCGTTATTACGTGATTTTTTATAAGAAATGACCAGACATATTAACCCTTTAACCGCCGGTGCCGCATATATTCGGGTTTTTATTTTTTATTATAACATTAAGTACCACATCTTAAACATGTTAAAGATTTGAAAACAGTTAACCTCCATTTTGTCAAATCTGAATAATTTTCACTCACTTGAAGTTGTGGATCGCGTCAGCGAGACACAACTTCAAGTGGGTGAAAATTCAGATTGAATTATTTGGCCGTCAAAGGGTTAATAGCTATTGTCGGCTATCTTTATTAATAAAACGTCATTATAAAGTTTTAATACATACTTATTAATACATGTTATGTTTGTACATACAATATATACTCACTATAAAGCTATATCACCTTTTATGTCTAGGCTACTATTGGTTTCTACGCTTTTCAGTATGACTTTTTAGCTACTATTTAAACTAATAGCAGTTATTTTATCTCTGGTTTTGGTGCGGGAGACATATATCTATCATGCATATAATATTAACATGCATATTTCTTTTAATTATTTTAAATCATTTTAACACTTGTACATATATTTACACCACTTTCTATTTTATCATATTATGCACTGTATCATATAATGCACTGGTGATTTAAATGACGCATAAGTCTACACAGACTTTCCGTCATCAATAAATATCTATCTAGCTATCATAAGAAGTGAACCTGCATCGCAGCAACTTCATGTACAATCCCTCTTGGTATCGTATAACCACTGTAAAGTACTGTAAAGACAATAAATATGCGGCATTGTTTCTAATCAAAATGTAGGCCGTACTCCTTACCAAAAAGTTGGGAGTTATTTGCTAGTCGGTGAAATTGTGGAAGGTTTCACAGCCTTTCTATTTATTAACATAATTATTGCTACATCTTTTTATATCTTAAATTTTCAGACCCCAAAGAATCTTCACTCAAAAAAGATCAATTTATTGTGCTAAACGAATTTAATGTGTCAAATGTATTTCGAAAATGTTATTTTGGGCTATATTTGGCAGGTTATTATCATGATTATATAATATAAGACATATTGGTTACACATATTATGTGTGCTCAATTATATGTCACACCCGCACGCGCGTATCAACTAAAATGCGGATCGTCTGTATTTCACATATAAAGGAAACATGATGTAAGAGCAGCATTAGCAAATTGATGCCCTCTCAAACGCCACGACACACTCTGAAATATACGATTACATCAGCTATAATTGAACTTAACCTAATAACATAATAATATTGCCATTATCACGGTATCAAAATCTGGTATACTATGTCATTGTTCAGTGATGATCTTGTTTGCATTTGACTTTGCAGACAAAAGCAGACCAGACCAGACTAGAGCCAAAGGGCAATAACTGCGTATTTGGAAAGTAAGCAGTCACAGCTGCTTGGGTTTTCGATGACTTGTCTTGTAACCTTACCATGCTCCCAATAGAGCTTCCCATGGATGTTAATAATCTGCCTATTTAATAAGGTATTCACCAAAATGGAAAAGTGTATGCATTTGCCACATAATAATTACAATATTCGACGTGCAGTAAGCGGCAATTATGAGGCATTGGAAAATCAATAATCTGAGAATATTCTCTTTTTCAAGCTATCAAGTGATTTTGCTGCAAAAAATACATTTTCTTTTGGCAAAAAACTGACAAATATTAAAGAAAAACAGTTATCCACCTTCATTATTTGTTTTTTTACGTATTTTTTAGGTCATTGTATAAAAAAGGAAGTTAAAAGACTATTTAACACATGCAAATTTAAGTGTCTACTAAAACTTGTATTTTGTTGTTTATGTAGTTTATATACATTTATTTAAAAATTATAGTACTATGCCCTTTTTAGCTATAGTCCCTTTGCATTATTTGTCTTTTATGGCGAAATGAGGCTTACTCAAAATAGAAAATAATTCAGAAAAATTAAGAGGTGAAAGGTTTTTTCATGTATATTTAAGCTTTGGGAAGCATATACCCAAAATTTATATTTTAAATTCCAAATTCACTTTTCTCGTTCAGCTGTAACGAAAAAGGAAAATAATATGGTGGTGTCACGTCGCATATATGGTGGTGTCACGTCTCGTCACATAATTATAATTCTTATAAAGTATTTCCGGTAATCTTCTTTTTTAGCGCGTGACATAAAAAGGACCAAATTACCATAAGCGATGGTAAGCCATACGTAATCAATATGTATAGCGTTTGTAACAAAACACAATGGTGATTTTACGCGTGTCCGTAATTCCTTATTCGTATATTTCACAAGCACTTGGATAATCGGATGACTTACCATTCTTACGGATGAGGGTTACTTGCGAATAATATGATGGACAGATATATAATGACGACAGGAAGGATATGCAGACATATACCACATTAACCCTAAAGCGCTGAAATACTTTCTTTTAAATTTTGGATACGAAAAGGTTTTTTTCAATTTAAAAACGTCATAAATGTCTTAGTCAGGTCTTTCCGATTCATTTGCATACCTATGTTATGGGTCTACGGCCATTATAAATATTTTTACTCCTACAGTGCGGGGATCGACTTTAGTCGTCAAAATCTGACGTCTACAGACGTCAGATTCTGACGACTAAAGTCGATCCTCGCGCTGTAAGGGTTAAGATAACCAGTATGTTGTATAAGTACAGTAACAGTAATCTCAGCTCTGCTGAATTGATAGCTGGTAGTTGACATCTCATAAATTAAATTTACTTGATTAATGGAGCATTTACCGGAAACTATGTTAGCATCTTCAGTGATATTATATGTTTGAAACCTGCTTTAAAACAATTAATATACGAACCTAGCCATTGAGAATAAACTGATAAATTAGCATAATCTGCGAGCGTATTATAAATGACTGTACAGTGATGGAATCATTTGGCTCACTACAGCGATGCGAGCGTATCCTTATCATGCTAATTGAGTAATTAATTTTGACATTCAGAATTGATCTTTTGTCACGCCATTTTAACTACAAGATGTGGTAGTTCCAGTGAAATATTAAGCATATGTCCCGATAAGGGACCATCAGTCTGGCAGTGCACGAGCAGAGAAATCACAGAAAGCGAGGGAATCATTGAATTCGGATGGAGCTCCTTGTGTTTTCCCTCTCAGTCGCCAGAGGGTGTGTATGAGTTAGTAGGGGCGCAGCTGCTGAGCCGGCGCCTCCCTGCTATTGTGGTCGCCGCAACAATTGGCGGCACATTAACCCTCCGCATGCCGCGATGCAGCCGCGGTAATTCCCATCCACTCCAAGTCGTGAATCGCAGCGCGATTCACGACCTGGAGTGGGCGGGAATCACGTTTCGCGAGAATGAATTTCGTGTTTCAAATCTCATTTTTCTGAGACTCTTCTCGTATTTGGAACCGCTACACATTCGCTTGAATTTCTGTCCTGGTGCATGGAACCGGCTCCTGAGGGCGGCACATTAAGCTCGGCTGTCCGCCGGCGGTTGTTAGCATGACAGAGGCCGGGGAAGACATTTAAGACGCAATCAGCGCCACTCGGCGACCAGGTGACAAACTAAGGTCAACTCCATGGCAACCACGAGAGGCCGCTCGATTCACGGAAGCAACGCGATAACACTTTAATTTGTTCGTGCCAGGAAAACATCTCACTCACCATCACTCAATCAGGAAGTATTTTTTCTAAATTTCTATGACTTTTCCAACCTTTTTCTTCAAATAAGGTAGGTCGTCTGGAGTGCGCATGTATTACTGTGACCCGCTGTTTTTGTTGGAAAAGCAAAGTGTAAGAAGCAATGTAACAATGTGTTGTCAGTAGCTCAGCCAGTGAAATGATTAACAGCGAGCAGGCGGGTTACGTATTCGAATCCTCAGTAGCGCAGACGAATACCATTCACCCCTTCCCCACTGCAATAACTGTTTACTGATAAGCAGCCCGTTATGATCGCCATTCATTAGGTTTATCACGGCTTTCGTGATGATTTCTAACAGGTCCCTTCACATTCACAATCTATAAATTATGTTTTGTATTTACACTGAATGATCTTCATTCAATCTTCCAATAACGCAACTTAGCAGCTACATCCATTCAAGTCAATTCCGATCTATAACCACAATATAGATACAATATTTTTTTAAATGTGGTTTGTTGTATCTTAAAATCGAAAAACTGTGGCAAAACACAGATCATAAAACTATTTTAATTTATGGCTCGTTGGCATTTTGTGCTCGTCGCCAACGTATATTCAAAAGAAAAATACTCATATGTGTAAGAACTGTAGCTATAATACAATTTAAAAAAACTTTTTTCCACCATTCTGTGCATTTGAGAAATTTCAAGAAGCACCCAGGCAAACGGGGGCGGTTGACGCGCTGTTTGCTTAACATTGGTCCACCGCTTGAGATGCCGGCCCGCCATTAAACCACCAACGGATCAACGTCTATCACCCAACTGTTGGTTTAATGTTGGTCCAGCGTCTTCGACGCTGGCCCAACATTAATCCAACAGTGGGTGCACGCCTGGTGTGTTTGCTGGGACTTTGCGTGACGCGGAGGAGACGGGAGTCGTGACATTGGCCTTTTTGGCCGTGGCGTCCTATTAGCGCTCGTCTTCAAATTGCTTTATCCATGATGAACGAGTCCCGGTACAATGACTTGTCTCTTTCATCTGCCGCCGGCCTCCCATCTTCTTGTCTCAGCAGCCACCACCCCCTCCCGCTCTCCTTTTCCCATTATCTCCTTCTCCCCTTCCATTTTGCTGTTTACCACAGGCTTTCTGAATGTCAAACCCGCTCTTTCCTTCGAGGAGATGATAGACCCTTACCACGTCGAGCCGAGGTTTTAACCAAAAAATATGTATTAATTATCTGGTATGTTTATTATAATTCTTTTATAACCACATTTGCTACAGTGAGTATTGTTACCAGATTACGAATAGGTATATAGGTGAATGCAACGTGATACTACCAGAATAATACAACAACGTTTTAAAAGTCTTTGTGAAACATTTTCAAAATGGTAATACGTTTTATCTAAAATCGTTTTACAAACTTTATGTACAACAAAAAAACATTATTAAAGTGACAAATAGCGTTTTTTTTAATATAAAACCGCTTCCAAACAAGTTAGGCCTATAATATTGCATTTCAGTAGAATGGTTTACAAACATAATACATTTCTATTTTTTTTTCAAAGTTTTTTTTATAAATATATTGTTCATTTTTTAAATTTGATTGTAATATTGTTTTACCTCTAAAATACATGTCTTCTAAGACGTGTCTGTGAAGCTTTGAAATAATGTCGCATCTAAAACTGAATACTACATGACCGTTGATTTCAAACTGGTGTTAGTGATGCAATAGCCAACTTGAAATTAATTGAAAACATATTCATGTATAATAATTAACACCTCACACACGCTGGTTTGGGATATTCTTTATAAATCAATGGCAGTCTATCTGAACATTTTCAATCATCTTAACGTGTGAATTGCAATAAACCATATAGACGTTGCGTCTCGTACTTGACAGGTGTAGTATGCCTTCTAAATGCAAATAACAGTAACTGCTTACTTCTTAACCCTTTAACCGCCGGTGCCGCATATAGTCGGGTTTTCATTTTTTATTAGCACATTAAGTACCACCTTTTAAACATGTTAACGATAAAATGTGACAGCAATCAGCAATTTTTGAAAACAGTTGATCTCCATTGTGTCAAATCTGAATCATTTTCACTCACTTGAAGTTGTGGATCGCGTCAGCGAGACACAACTTCAAGTGAGTGAAAATTCAGATTGAATAATTTGGCGGTTAAAGGGTTAAGTGAGCAGCTACTGCTATTTTGATGGTCTAAATTTATATTGGGTCAAATCAAATTGTCAGCAAAATTGCATTTATCTTTTCGCTTAAAACTACAATCTGATAAATTAACTTATCAACATGTAGACATAGACTTACTTATAATTATACTGACAGTATAGATCAAGTGAAGTTATGAAACGATTTACAGAAGCGATCTTGGAGCTAACAAAACAACAGGTTGACTTGGCTTATTGCCACTCCAGAAACACAGAATATGCATAGATGATTGTTCCTAGAGCAACAATGAACTAAGCCCAAGCATTTCCCCTGTGTTGTCTCCACAAGCTTGCGCGCAGTCTTTTAGTTTTGTCGAAATAACAATGCGCTAAGTGCACTTTAACATTGTCTCGAAACACAGCCCATAGGCATGTAATAACAGAACAAGAACGTGTCAAGTCCACTTCGTCTTGTGTGTATACTATGTCCCCTCTCATTGCTGGGACATCATTGCTTCTATGTTGTCTCCGGACAAGGCCATTCGCATGCTTCACTTTAATCATGTGTGAATCAGTACCTGGTAGGATAGGGATGACAATATGTACCATAAGATCCCTAGCTCTCTAGCAGTTACAAGGTATTGTGTCCCCCCCCCCCCCCGCGAGTTTAAATAGACATGAATGAACAGGTTCAGTGAGCAGGCTTGGTCAGACCAAGGAATCTTGGTCAGACGAAGTAGTAGACCACTTTTACATTCTTCGGTGTGACATGAGACGTACGCCCAGCAAACACGAGGCATTGACCCAATGTTGTTTTAAAGTTGGCCCGCCGTCTTAAAACAACATTAGGTCAATGCCTCGTGTTAGCTGGGACGTGGGACGTAGGAGGTGCTCATACACTGGGAAGTCCAGCAGACACGAGTCTGATAAATACAAAACTGGATCAAAGCTACAGTGTACGTTGGTTCATCGTCTGCGACGCTGGTTCGACACTGATCCAGCATCAGGTGAATGTCTCGTGTTTCCCGGGAGGTTGGGTGGCCCGGGGCTGGGGGGGGGGGGGGGGAGGTGAGTCGTCAGGCTAATTTGTGCGTTGTGTGATGGTGTGGTCGTCACGCCTTATACTGCTTGTATATGATTACCCGCTAATGGATAGATCCGCAGATCAGGCCTTCTCGGATAGGCGCGTCCTGATGGGCCACCTGAGACCAACAACGCCACCCCACTCTTCCTCCCCCTCTCTCTCTCCGGGAAAAGCTCCGTCCCTCCTCCTCGTCCCTTCATTACCGGTTCTTACGCTCTCTCTCCTATTCCTTCGACCAAGGAGGTTGCTCTTTTCAACCTCCTTGATTCGACTCATCAAAAGTGTAGAGTCGTGGTTACACCGCATGCCTGTTACGCCGGGACTCGCAGGTTCATCCCGAAATGAAATGAAATGAATCGGGCTTTAGGCCACCTTTGTGCACATATAGGCTAAACTGGGCCAGGAGAACCTCCTGAGGATGGTGAGATGATTGAGATGACACTGTCCTCCAGACACAGGATTCGAAATTCGAGCCCTGGCGGTCTGAGGCCGAGCACGCTACCTCTCGGTCACGGAGGCTCCCCACAATACTAACTTTCACACGTGGATGGGGAAGAAACAATTTTGTTTCTTTCAAACCGCCGAGACCGGGAACCGAACCCCGGACTCTGGCGTGAAAGGCAGCGGTGCTAACCACTACCCTAGGGCCCCCGCCCAGGTTCATCCCGAGCTTTGCAGGTGCAATTCAGGTTTCCCGGCCCAGTTTAGTCTGCATGTGCCATATTCACATTCATTCATTCATTCATTCATTCATTCATTCATTCATTCATTCATTCATTCATTCATTCATATGTTCATTCATTGATTCCTTCATTCCTTCATTCCTTCATTTCTTCATTTTTTCATTTTTTCCTTTGTAAAAAATCTGATATGCATTCGAAAACACGGTCACACCCGTATTTAGTTCAATATAAATACATAACATTATTATTATGCTACAACCGAAACTGGTAGATAACGCTTTTTGGCTTTGCACGGCATACACAATTGAATGGACTGTCAACAATTTCATTTGTATATAATAATTGGATAGTCAGTGAACTACTCCAATTGCTTGATATTGTTATATTGTGTATGGACGTAATTGAAGCTTGATGAAAGGCGAAATTGTGAGTAACTTAGAAAATCAGACTACTCGATCCGCGTCTGTTGGGCAGTTCGAAATACAAATACCACATCGAAAAAAGTCAAGTTAGTTCAATACAGTCTAGGCTTATCTTATTAAAAGACACGTGTGTATTTGTGATAGGAACCTGATACAATATTTACTCCTGTTAATCACCTACATAGCTTCAATTAATACGTTTTCATGCAACACCGATGTTTTGGCCTGGTCCAAAACCAAACAATATAGCTACACTGATAGCTTTTGTTTCACACATGCACTTTGCTGCTTACTTGTCTGTACTGGGTTTTTTTTAATTCGTACAGAGAAGGTTCGCGGTGAGCGGTGAGCGTTTTAAAAAATGGCCCGTTAATTTTTGCCTGGATTGCTTATGCCTAATTACCAACTACAAAAGCGTTTTAAAAAATGGCCCCTTAATTTTTGCCTGAATTGCTTATGCCTAATTATCAACTACAAAAGCGTTTTAAAAAATGGCCCCTTAATTTTTGCCTGAATTGCTTATGCCTAATTATCAACTACAGAAGCGTTTTGAAAAATGGCCCGTTAATTTTTGCCTGAATTGCTTATGCCTAATTATCAACTACAAAAGCGTTTTAAAAAATGGCCGGTTAATTTTTGCCTGAATTGCTTATGCCTAATTATCAACTACAAAAGCGTTTTAAAAAATGGCCCGTTAATTTTTGCCTGAATTGCTTATGCCTAATTATCAACTACAGAAGCGTTTTAAAAAATGGCCCGTTAATTTTTGCCTGAATTGCTTATGCCTAATTATCAACTACAAAAGCGTTTTAAAAAATAGCCGGTTAATTTTTGCCTGAATTGCTTATGCCTAATTATCAACTACAAAAGCGTTTTAAAAAATGGCCCGTTAATTTTTGCCTGAATTGCTTATGCCTAATTATCAACTACAGAAGCGTTTTGAAAAATTGCCCGTTAATTTTTGCCTGAATTGCTTATGCCTAATTACCAACTACAAAAGCGTTTTAAAAAATGGCCCCTTAATTTTTGCCTGAATTGCTTATGCCTAATTATCAACTACAAAAGCGTTTTAAAAAATGGCCCGTTAATTTTTGCCTGAATTGCTTATGCCTAATTATCAACTACAGAAGCGTTTTGAAAAATGTCCCGTTAATTTTTGCCTGAATTGCTTATGCCTAATTATCAACTACAAAATATGTACTATTGAGTCATTAGGCCTAGTCACAGGTTATATAAATTATGTTATGATCTTAAAATTGTTTCAGACAAAACCAATATTTTTAAGCATGCACATTAGTCTTTCAAAAGCTTTTGTATTCAGAATTATAGAAAAGATTGCAAGAAAGACACTTAAATCTCGTATTCAAACACACAAAGTATCGTATGTGCGATTAAAATGAGTGGCACATATCACAGTTTGATTGCATTGTCAATAAATCCCAAAATTCCTGACGCAATTATGCATGATAGAGAAGAAACATTTCAAGTATGTAACTCACATGAAAAATAAATATTTGGTCAATGGCACTGTGGATATGGCAGTTATAAACTATTACAAGAGGACCATCATTGACATCATTTTAGCCTAAGGAAGTACATCTCTGTGACGAACAATTATCCGAGCCTCAAAGGGTCCTACAGTTTTTTGTCGCTTTACACCAGACCCCCCGCGAAGGTGACAACCTGACTCCATGAACGGTATAATTAAATGGGTCAGAATCTAACCGTTTATTTCACTTACTATTTCAGCCATCACTCGCGCATGAGCAGTCGGGATGAGCACCCTGGCGAGGATCCCAGCCCTCTCTATAGCACCCCCTAGCGAGTGTGGAGACAGCTACGACAAAGGGGTGACAACCCCGCGGGCAAGGCTGCCCTACCGTGGTGCACTGCGCGTGGACCAGTGGGCAGCAAACACATGACGTACTGCCAAAGTTGGTATAATGATGGGCTAGCGTCTGCGACGCTGGGCCAGCATTATTTCAACTTTGGATGCACGGTCGTTGTTTGCTGGGATGAGCATCGCCACAGAGGGCATCTAACGTGAGAAAGCAAATAACAGTAGCTAATTACTTAGAAAGTAGGCATGTGCTGTTGTTTGTCTTACAGGTTAGTAAGTGTGTGTAATTCTACCGTAAAACTATACCTTTACCTTGAAACCAGATCATCTGTTCTCATAAATTACAAAATAAACCAATGTTTAAACCAATTTTACCCTGGAAAAGCCAATTTTTACAAACTTCAAGTGGTGACTCGGATAGAACCTAATACAAATAAATATAACACGATTACGAAGAGAGCATTATACATTACTTGTACCAATTTGACGACAATCTGTCCAATGTCGTTGATGATATAAAAAGGCAAATCACATGTTAAAGATTGCACAATATTTCAAATAAGGCCTAGTTTAATTTTCAACTTGGGACTAAGATATTATATATCACATTTTATTTAATATGTTGAGCGATTTGAGCTCAAGATACGCGTGATTCCCATGGTAATAAATATCTTAAGCTATGTGGGCGAAAACATGTCTGATATAGAATCACAATTAGATTCCTGCTGTAAGTGATAAACGGTAGATGTTTCGGAAGACAGTACTATCATCGCCATAATTATAGGAGATACTCTGTTTTTAAAATGTATTGTGAGCTGCGGACGAGCGATATGTAAATGGAGGATCCGAAATGGGCATCTTTGTCACACCAAGGATCCTTGGTCACATGAGCATTTATGCGTTTCACATGATCGCCCGGCCGGTCGATAATGTGATCTGCCATTGTATGTTTGTGTCCCATCGGATAGATGTCCATTTGACTAATGTTACACTTTTCTGATCCCTCGGTTATATGATACTATGCTATACGGAAAAGCTAAAAGTCATTAACTGCTTACTTGTAAAGAAAGCAGTTACTGTCTTTTAGCTTTGCATATGACAGTATACAGGCATAAGGACAGTCAGATGCATTATCTCTCATTAGTGTATATTAATTAGACTGATTATAAGATCTAACCCGTATCGCTCCATATCAGTGCTATCTTCCCTTTAATATTCTCATGATAACAAGTTAATGATTTATACAGATGCATTCGTTGAAGGTCCACTATCAACCAGAATCAAATGACATATCATTAAATGCCAAATAACACTCTGATGTGCCATTCAAACACTGTGGCTACTCGGGGTCCAGATTTAAAGTGAATTGAATGAATGAATGTGCACATCTTTTGTGCACATATAGGCTAAACTGGGCCAGGAGAACCTCCTGAGGATGGTGGGATGAAGGAGATGACACTGCCCTTCGAAATTAGTACCCTGGTGGTCTGAAGCTGAGCACGCTACCTCTCGGTCCCGGAGGCTCCCCACAATATTGAATCTTTACGGGTGAGCGGGGAAGAAACATTTTTTTTTTAACTTGAAGGCCAGAGTGGGGTTCGAACACGCGATCTCCGACTTTCTAAGCAGACAGCTTTAACCACTGCACCAGAGCCCCCGCCAGTTCAAAGTGTAAAACATGAGTATTCAATGCATATTCTAATATTATTATCGTTTTGTGCATAAAATTTAACATGAAAGAATCACCATCCTTTATAGAAAATATATTGTTTTATATTTATTTAACCGGATTTACTGAAAACCTGGTGGTTCTTATACGAAAGATACGGTACGATCTACCTACCTACGCCTAGATTAACCCTTAAGGCGTTGAAATACTTGCACGCTCATTGCGTCCTTGCGTAGAAGTAGTGTAGGTAGACCCAAGAGTAAAGTACAATACTAGATTTGGGTCACAATATATTTTCTAAAACAGTGTGACGTTAAAGCATTAACGGTCCAAATATTATCTAATCACATGTCGTCTTTAGTCAGGCTACTTTAAAGCGGAGGGACAGAATGGGTGTTGTTTGGAGTACATGTTGGCCCCGTCTGTGGAGAAGCTCGCGCAGCACCAATATATTGAAGCTCAATAAATCTAAAAATGTAGTTTTTCCTAAATAAATAAAAGTAAAGAGTAGAAGTAGAAAGTACATCATTAACAGATGAAATCATCATATAATTAAGTAAATATAAAAAGTGGAAGTAGAAAAATACACCATTAATAGATGAAATCATCATAGTAAATAAAGATAAAATGTGGAAGTAGAAAATAAACCATTAACGGATAAAATTTAAATAGAATTAAAAAAAAGATAGTAAATAGAAGTAGAAAATACACCATTAATAGATAAAATTATCATAATATGAAATAAAGATAAAAAGTAGAAGTAGAAAGTACACCATTAACAGATGAAATCATCATATAATTAAGTAAATATAAAAAGTGGAAGTAGAAAAATACACCATTAATAGATGAAATCATCATAGTAAATAAAGATAAAAAGTGGAAGTAGAAAAAAAACCATTAACAGATAAAATTTAAATAGAATTAAAAAAAAGATAGTAAATAGAAGTAGAAAATACACCATTAATAGATAAAATTCTCATAAAATAAAATTAAGATAAAAAGTGGAAGTAGGAAATACATCATTGACAGATGAAATCCTCATAGAATTAAGTGAAGATAAAAAGTGTAAGTAGAAGATACATCATTAACAAATGAAACCCTGATATAATTAAATAAAGAAAAAAATGGAAGTAGAAGATAAATCATTAACAGATGAAATTATCATAGAATTAAGTGAAGAGAAAAAGTGGAAGTAGAAAATACACCACAAACAGATGAAATCCTCATAGAATTAATACAGATAAAAAGTGGAAGTAGAAAATAAACCAATATCAGACGAAACCATCATAGAATTATATAAAGATAAAAGTAGAAAATACACCATTAACAGATGAAATATTCATAGAATTAAATAAAGATGAAAAGTGGAAGTAGAAAATACATCATTAACAGATGAAATTCTTATAGAATTACGTGAAGAGAAAAAGTGGAAGTAGAAAATACATCATTAACAGATGAAATCCTCATAGAATTCAATAGAGATAAAAAGTGGAAGTAGAAAATACATCATTAACAGATGAAATCCCCATAGTTGTAGTATAATATAACTGTTATATTACACCACCAGATAGATGCTCACACAGCGCCTTGGTGATATTGCAGGAGTCATTTGAGTGACAAACACAGCGCTGTTTGGGGACAAATTAACATCAAAGCACCGAGTGATCTCAATCTATCTATTAAATACAATTCCACTAATTTCATTGTAATCTAACACAAGTTGGATATTTATACGTGGGGATTGTCTTCATAAGTTTAGCCATATAAAGCGCAAAGACAGTAGATGCTTACTTTTTAAGTTAGCAGTTACTGCATTTCGAATTTGTTTTCGGATGCTGTAGTGACCTGATAGTAGCATTGAGTTACTTTGCAATGTCGTGCAAAGGCAAACAGCAGTAGCTGCTTACTGGATAAGCAGATTCAATTACTGCATTTTGGCTCTGCGATGTAGTATACTATATCGCGCAAGACAAACAGCAGCAACTGCTTACTGTTCAAGTAAACAGTTACATCTGTTTGCATTTGCAGTACAGCCGAAAGTTTGCCAATTAAAATTGAACGTGAAAAATTAATCTGGGTAGATACTCTGGAAACAGATCTTTGGCATCCAATGAGCTCCAATTAGATCTGCCTTATTGACTGCGTGGGCGTGTTTTGAGAACATAGGTCCAAAATAAATTGTCTGCATACTGCTCCTAACGTCCATTAATACAAAACAAAATAAATAATGGAACTTTTTATGTCTCGATGCGAACGGTAAAAAATACTGAATACTATTAGTGGAATAATATGCATTTTGTCTAATTCATCGATCAAGCTAATTAAAAGGTAATTCACACGATACATTGAATCCCGGCGATTGTTGATTCGGCGTGAATGAAACCGGTCATCCTAATATTATAATTCAGGGAGAGTTTCACATTACAGAGGGACTAATGGGTTATAGTGGTGTTTGTAATTAGACGCAAGTTTATAGGGTGGTAACCCAGCAAACACAAAACATTTGTATAACATTTTATACAATGCCGGACCAACGTCTTCGACGTTGGCCTAACATTGTTTGAATATGTTATACAAATGTTTTGTGCTTGCTGGGAATGAGAACACGTTGTATATACCGGAACCGAAAACACGTTGGCTTCATGCTGGCTTACTGTTGGTCCACCTTCTGCAATGGTAGCCCAACATTGAACTGACATGTTCTTGTGCTAGCTGCACGGGACACTGGGTGTAAATTCACCTTTCCCATGCTGTGACGAAAATGTGTAGATTAAAAAAAATGATTTGATGCATACCATTTTTGCATGAGATAGTTGAATATGTGCATCCCCTTGTAAATATAGGTAAGCTAATCATTTTGCTTTAGGAGTGCGCCCATTTTTTTTAGGATAATAGCCATTAAATGATTAGAATCTGGGATCGATTTTCACCAGGCTTAAAAGAGCGAATGAATTAATATTCCATTCAACATGGAAACACCAGAGGCGAAAATGTGCTTTAAGATCACAGTGCAGTATTAAATTAAATATAGTTGACGGGATCCCGTTACTCCAGAATCATGGCAATTAGAGCTCGCTCGCCCATTACTGTCAATAAAATTTTAATTATAATCACTCTCCCTTCTAATTATAGTTACAATTACTATACTCCAAAACGACACAAGTATTCATATTTCCAATGTTTCAATTGCAATCCACTCATTATCTGGATGCGATATCAACTAAAAATAAAACAAAAAAATGATTTCCTGATTTGAATGTATCATTCGAGTAAAGAGATTACCTGTTTAGATGACAGAGTTTTATATACAATACATCAGTAAAACAAAAAAACTGAAATCTTACCTCTCAATTAGAAAAAAAACATAACTAGGCCTATGGAGATTTATGCTTTAATTGAATGCATATCTTCCATTGTAAAACTATTTTTAAGTTCTGTGATCAAGGACTGAATATTTATTCAAAATTTCCAGATTATAATTTACATTTGCAGTGATGGAATTTGACTGTGTGTACATAAATAATTTGCAAAAAGTAAAAATGTTAAAAGGCCCTTTAATTGCCTGTGCATGTTTTTGTGTTAATTCTCGGCTTATTTCCTTTTATACATTGACAGCCAAATTAGTGCAACAATTTATACAAATATCTGAAATATATCTTACAACGAATAAATTATTCTGATTTGTTATATTGCAACCAGAAAACGAATATATAGTACATTCATTTATGTTGATTATTTTAAAAGTTAATCTTTATAGATATTGCAATATATGGTATGTTATTTTAAACTTAAAAAAAATCAACTCAATTATGACACAAAAACATGTGAGGCAACTTACCTTGAGTTAATGATGACTCAGAGTGGGAAAGTGACAATCGGTGGAAATATATATTTCCACGTTCACATCGATAGCAGCATTAGACGTAAACATAGCTTAAGCCCTACCACGGCGATGCCGTCTTGTCTACGCCACAACTCGCTCATCAAATAAGCCGATTTTCCAGTTATCACTGACACCGATGTCCAATTGATATCAAATGACCCATTCCATTTTTTAACAAGGTAAAGCAGTGAAAATTGTAATCAGATCGCCACCTGGAGACAGGCGAGTTGACGTGGTGGGGGAGGGACTTGGACGTTGGTTCACTGCTGGACCATCGAGTAAATGTTTATCGGGGTGTATTGCATGGATATTCCCCCCACCATATATATAACAAAGGGCGTGATATATCGCAAGGAAGACACAATTGATACTGCGAAAACTGCAAATTATGGTGTTATCTATGACTAATGTGTAAAAGTGTAAAAAGTGATGGACCAAAGGACAAACCCCTGCGAGACACCTCTGTATGAGCTTGTGGTGAGCTGCGCCTTTGTTCCGCGACCCATCTGATGGGTCGCCATGGTCACCAGCCGGTGATTAGATCTGTCGTGAAAGGCAAACAGCAGTAGCTGCTTACTTTTCAAGTAAGCAGTTACTGCTGTTTGCCTTTACAGGGTCAAAGAGGTGTTATATGAGCGCGATAAGGCGATACGTCAGCAAAAACTGATCAAAACGTCAGATGTAAGTGATCCCAAACCGGGAGAGGGGGCGGTCACAACACCGTCATCATCCGTATTGCTCTAGTGAGATCAAAGGTGTGCCGCCACCCCGCGACCTGTGACCCTGCGCTTTTACCCTATGCCCCGTCACCATTTCGGGTTGTTAGCCCCCGTCTGTCACGCGCGTGGGATGTGTGGAGCACAGGGCGCGGGGGTGCTTGGTAGCTTAGAATTAGGAGGACGGGAGTATAGTTCATTCAAGTATAGTATAGTTCATTCAAGGACTCCCACCTGACAAAAACCTCATTTTACCCGACCAAGTTGGAAGCAGTGGGTCCAGTAGTTATTTCAAATATATTAAAATCAGTTTTAAAGTCAGTCAGTCAAATTGGTCGTGCTTTTCTCATAGTTATAGTTATAGTTATGGTGTTTTTGCATGATGATCGATACTGGATCGCAGAATATGGCATGAGGTATATGTTTTGATTTTTGGATGTTTCAATTATTTAATGATTCTAGCTTTTATAGGATCATATCGTTTGATCTGATGTACCCTGCAAAGCCGAAAGGCAGTAACTGATCATTTTTCAAGTTGAAAAGTACGAAATTACTGCTTTTAATTTGCTTCGTATGGTATTGTTATTCCCCTTAAAAGCTATATAAGCCTCTAATACTGGCTAAATACAGGTTAATTAGACGTTGAAGCAGATAGATAATTGAAACTCCCACCCAATTTATGTGGTTCAAAAAAAAACAGCCAACCAAATATTTGTGAAAAATAAACACAATCTACCCTGTTTTTTCAAGAGTTACAACAAATGTTGAAAAATCACAGGTACATGTATATATAGGTTTGATTGTAGTCTTAATGGGGGCTGGAAGCCGAATGGCTCACTATAACTATAATGTCGGTGCATCAAAACTAGTGCTGATATTGCACGATTTATCAGGTATTACTATTTCAACATGACGTCACACTTAATAGGCATAAGCAATATCGTGACGACGCTGCCATTCACGAAAGATACACCCGGTCCTACAAAATGTACATGGAGATAATCTCCGCATTTTTCCTTCTGTGTGGTCAATATTTGATATGGAAACATACAATTTTTTTGCTGATGGGTGAAATAGTGAAGTAACCCACTAGAAAGACAGGTATTAGAGGGTCTACACTATATATTTCAACAAACCTATATTCCAATAATCATGATACATCTCACGAACAATAACTTTTTTATGCACAGCCCAATAAAGCTAAGCCACAACATTATAAAATGTACAAAACTAATTCATACCTGTTGCGACATATATCGTACAAAATAATTCTAAATAATTATGCTAAATGCAAACCAAACAGTTTGTTATGAAATATTTATTACGGTATGTATCAACAGACTTATAACTATTCAACCTTCAAGGCCATTAAAGTCGAAACGAATGTTTAAGTGGTTTTCTAATTAATATTTTTTCTCAGATACAAGCTAAAACGTTCTAATTGAACATTTATCTGGGACCATAATCTGATAATAGCCTCATGGTTAGCTCGACATGAAAATCATTTAGCTCGACATGAAAATCATTACATTGGATTTCAACACTTTGAGCTAATATATACTTTTTGCCAATACGAACCGACGAAGAAAATGAACAAATACAAAATGATAGCAATAACTTTGCAAGAAAATTATATGTTGCCAGGATTACAATAATTATTACGCACATGATTACTGGCGACAATGATCTTTAAAACAATGTGCAATTTCGTTATGATGCGGTTACATGAAATGGCAGGTGAATCCATATACTGTATACATATTTTCTGAGCTTTATTGGACATGCCACACTTTCTTGTTCCTACAATAATTATTGGCAGATCCTGTTGGCCATATCTGTAGAAATCTGTAGAACTTGGTCATTAAATACCGTATTCACAAGCCAAGCTGGTGGAATTTGTCAATAAGAGTTCCCTTTCGCGTTTCAGAATAGTTTACCAATGCTATGTCAGCGAGAACATGCCAATTTCACCATTTTTATAATTATCAAGTTAATATATATTTTCCTGACCCACAAATAGTTTTATTGAAATGTTTGACCCTTAAAACATGGCGATAGGCATAATTTTTATGAGGCTACCTATCCTAGAAAAAAAGTTACATCAAAATTTCTAATTTTTGCTAATGGCGAGGTAAATTGCGAATTTTACCATCAAGCAATGCAAATTTTGCTTGGGGCTTGATCTTGTTAGATTCTACAGATATTGTAGTATTAGCGCACGAAATTTCATACTTCTATCACAATTTGAACAATTCAATGATATTTCAGTGCCTAACTGCTTGACTAACATGGGCCACCTGCCATGCCCACTGGATTAATAGTGTTATCTATTTTTAAGCCTTTTTCATAATAGCAAAATTTAAAAAATACTGATATAATTGTATTAATGTCATCAAAATATTATAGATCTATGGACATATTTGGTCCATAAACATGATAAAATGAGTTTGCACTCCCCAGCATGCCGTATTACCCAATATAATTGTCTTATTTATCTCAAATAAAACATGGTGAGAGACAAAGTCGTCGCCGAGTCAAATTATTAGGAAACACACATAATTATATGATGCTGATTATGTCCTTCTTTTATTTCAATTTTCTTAGATTTGTCGTACGTTTTATGAAATGTAAGTGTTTTAGCTATTCTTCATTTGAGATTATATTATGCTATGCATAAAAAGAGCGTATAAATTGCCTTCCACCAAAAACAAAAATAAAACACTTAATAATAATAAACTATATAGGATTGTGGAAATAAATATATAGTAGTAACACATTTATTTATTCTTCTGTTTTACAGGTCACTCATGAATGAGTTGTGAGAGACAATAAAGTACATAAATCAAACATTTATATTTGAATTAATACATAATTTATCCATAATTAATACATAATATAAAAATATCTTGCAAAGCAAAGTGATTTATTTATATTTTAAAAACATACCTGCTGCGTATAATAAAACAAAGTGAATGATCATTATAAAAAGGAGTAGTGAACTAGAATGAAAGAGACGAGCAACAAAACACATGTTCTAAGGAATAGATGAATGAATGAATGAATGAATGAATGAATGAATGAATGAATGAATGAATGAATGAATGAATGAATGAATGAATGAATGAATGAATGAATGAATGAATGAATAAAATTTAATGAATAAATGAAAGAATGAATGAATGAAAGAATGAATGAATGAAGAAAATGTAATGAATAAATAAAAGAATGAATAAATAAATAAATGAATGAATGAATGAATAAATGAATGAATGAATGAATGAATGAATGAATGAATGAATGAATGAATGAATAAATGAATGAATGAACGTTAAACTGTTACTGCATTTTATGTGACCTTAGAGTTAAAAGTAAAATCCTAAAAGTGGTATTATGAAGTAGCTGCACAACATAGAAGCACAAAATCAAAGCCAATCCATCTTCCCTTCAGCTAGGTTTTTCGAGGTAGCCAGGGCCAGTTTTCTCGTACAAGTTACGATATATCGTAGGCTTCTGATTGGTCGAGATGGCCCATTGCTGAAGGGAAGATGTTCCAAATCGGCATGCATTGGTTCAACGTCTAATGTTTGCTGGGAAAAGGTACATCATGTATGCAGATTGAAAAATAGTCAAGTTTTCTAAATGGTGGTGGGAGGGATCACATATGCCTATAACCAGAAATACATTGTTATGCATTTCTTCTATAACGAAAATACATTAGAAAGCGTACTCTCCATCATAGATAACAATAATTTAGTGCACAGGTTGGTACCGTAGAAAAAACACGATCCGTCGTGAAGTGCGCGGCAGTGCTTGGATAAGATCCAAAATTAGCTCACTACTACTCTAATCTGAGGCTTGTTATCACTAATATTTGTGGGAAAATAAGCGAAAACGGACATGATGTCCATGTTAGTGTTATGTACACCTGGCCCCCTAAATACACCAGGAAGGAAGTATTACAGGCGTTAGGGAAACGGTGGGCGGCTGAGGTCGCGCGATGTCGCGGTGAGATCTCTAATTATCTCACATCCTTACTTCCTGGCTGTTACCTTATATCCTTTCATATTCTCTGATCGCGCATGCGTATTGCAACAGAAAACACTGCTATGCGCAGAGAGTAACAGTGTCTCCTATTACTAAGCCGATGTAACACCAGCTAAACCCTGCAGATGGGCGTATTCGCGGAAACGTTTGATGTCAGGAAAATACATTTTCCCTTGCCCATTCCTCACCCACAAAGCCATAATAGGCATATTTTATATGAGCATCATTATAATAGTCCGGTTGCATTTTTTATTTGACTTTGCACAAATACTCCCTGACCAGAATATTGCTGATTTTGGTGGGGAATATGTATAGAATCTGAATCTGAATGATGCTCAGCTGACATCATTGAGCATGTTTAGCTTTTAAATAAGGCCTCCAATATGGCAGTCAGCGTATAGCCCCTATAGCATGTATGCATGTACTCAGATTTTAGGCAATATATGAATTGCTTATTTTTAAATTAGTCTCTAGTTGGTCTGCGTCACATCTCATAACTTTTTAGATCAATTGAAATAATCGGCTAGTTTCTACTCTCTGATTTAAGTAACAACTGAATGACGATAGTGATAGTTTGTCCATATTGTATATCAGTGGCCTATCTCACTCAAAATCTTAAGACTGGGATTATCTGAACGTTCTCTAGTCTCCATTAGGTGATCCTAATTTTTCTGATTGAACTAGGAGAGCAAGATGATCTCAAGTCTTACTACGCTGAATTATTGTTGCTTAAACCATGGGGACCAACGGGTTTTTTAATTTGAAATCAGCATAAATTTATTTTATTTAGATCGTCCAGCTTCTTTTGAATACCTATAGTATGGGTCTACGGCCATTACAAATATTTTAATTTCTTACAGTGCGGGGATAGACTTTAGACGTCAGATTCTGACGTCTACAGACGTCAGATTCTGACGTCTAAAATCGATCTCCGTGATGTAAAGGGTTAATCTTGAGACGTGGATGGAACCCTAGATTCATAAGCAGCAAAACTATGACCGCCTTGAACCTTCTACATGCGCTTCAAACCGAACATAGGCAGTCAGTTTTTTTGTTTTTTTCTGATTTTGTCAGGGTTTCACCTGAGCTATGTCGACACACGGAAAATGATTTATAAAAGGCAACAAAAGAGTGACTGCCGAAGAGCTTGATGTTATGTCATGTATCCAGGTTTCTGTCTGCCACAAAAATGAAATGAATCGGGCTTCAGGCCACCTTTGTGCACATATAGGCTAAACTGGGCCAGGAGAACCTCCTGAGGATGGTGAGATGATTGAGATGACACTGTCCTCTAGACACAGGATTCGAAATTCTGAGGCCGAGCACGCTACCTCTCTGCCACACGAATTTATCAGGGAGAAATATAAAATCAGAAAGTGTTTCAATCTGCTGCTGAGTTGTTTCGTTCTTTTTTTATCTATTTAAAGCTGGAATTGCTAACTCAAATTTCAGCTTTAGAAAAAATAGGCATCTTACAAGATGAATTATTTCATCAACTGATGATCCTTCACACACTGCTCAGTGACATTTTAATTTATTTTGATCCCACCAGTAGGCTACAAGGGTTGCATTGTCTACAAAATGTGCACATAATTTAAATAAAACAAATGGTCTCTGAAATGAACCCGAAATAATGTTATTGTCAATCAATTGTCGTTGCTGTTTATTTAAATTTCACTATATAGTGTAATAACTTTAGATCTCATAATAAGTAAAATATTTGAACACATTTACACTAAATGAAAGGATATGCAACAATAATAATTTATTACTATTCTATTTGAATTTTTACATATCATGGCAATAGTAATATCTTGATTGGTCAATTGAAAACAATGGTTAAAGATAATAATTTTTCGTTTTTATTCATCTTTAGTTTGGAATTTCTACCAAAATAAAATTAATTTTACATGTCTTAATACACATGTAATGCACGCATGAGGTCCTACATTTTGTAGACTAAGAACTTCTCCAATCCGATAGAATCTGACATTATCTCTTTGTTGATTTTTCAAAATATGCTACATGGTGCATAAATACGACAATGGCTGCATAAACAGTTGGAGGTGTATAACCAGCGATATAATCAATATCGCAATAGATAGCCATTGTTACCTTCGCGACCTCGCAGATTAAGTGGGATAGGACAACTTACAACTTTGCAAGCATATAATCATGAAATATCATTAAAACAAATTAGGGACGCGGATGCTACATTTTTGCTGAAAATGTGATGCGAGAGTAATCATCAAGTTTGATGTGACCCATTTTTAGGCAGCCTATCAATTCTTATCAGACGCGACATGACACTAAGAAAGGAAAGATTATATGCTAATTAAAACCTTTATGTCGAATAATTTCATTTTCCTTATTAATTTATTTATTGATTTACACTCATGTAGATATCACACGAATTAATATGCAGGTATGTCTGTCAGGAAGGTAGGTCATGTTTTTGGTCGTGATGGTTTGTTTGTTTGTTTGTTTGTTTGTTTGTTTGTTTTGTTTGTTTGTTTGTTTGTTTGTTTGTTTGTTTGTTTGTTTGTTTGTTTGTTTGTTTGTTTGTTTGTTTGTTTGTTTGTTTGTTTGTTTGTTTGTTTGTTTGTTTGTTTGTTTGTTTGTTTGTTTGTTTGTTTGTTTGTTTGTTTGTTTGTTTGTTTGTTTGTTTGTTTGTTTGTTTGTTTGTTTGTTTGTTTGTTTGTTTGTTTGTTTGTTTGTTTGTTTGTTTGTTTGTTTGTTTGTTTGTTTGTTTGTTTGTTTGTTTGTTTGTTTGTTTGTTTGTTTGTTTGTTTGTTTGTTTGTTTGTCCGTCGTGTTACTTAAAAGTAATTAGCGGATTTAAATGATCCAAAATCCGAATTACGATAATTAATTTCGGCGGAGGTTTGCAGTCTCCAAATGACAGTTTAGTTATTCTATGTATTTTGTTTTACGTTTGGTGTAATGTTTGTTTTTACCAACTGATTATCGTTTATTTTCCGACCTGTTGCGAACGAAGGGTTGATAGGTGGGAATTGGACAACACTAATCAGAGAAACGAACCTAGTAATCAGGCGTGAAATGTGACCACGAGGTGGTGGAGTTTGAGCCATTGTTATAGGCCGACAATCCTGCTTTGGGGATCACGAGGGATTACAGCAAACATAATCACGTTAACTCTATAATGGGTTAACGTTGGGCCAACGTCAAAGACGGTGGGCCAACGTTATGCCATCATTGAGTGGACATTTGGGAGATGTGTATGTCACTGATTGTTGTCATACGATCATATATACGAAATGGGGGGGGGGCTTTGTTTCATTGACTGCGACGGCAGTCAACACTCCAACATCAGAAATATGATACGGATGTCGTGAAACATTTCCACGTTATCTGCCATTGTTAGGTGATAGAGATTTACATTGCTCAATCACGAAAACTGTCACAGGTCCTGTAGTTCAATTATTACGTTTTCGTCGTCTTTTAAAAGAGATATAACTACTTTACTCAATAATACAATAAGCACCTTTATTAGGACCGGCCGGCCGGTCTCCTATTTAGTTTATTTTGCCTGAGTGTGTGTCCTATTCAGGAGAAAGAGGGGTACTGTGTGTGTGAAACGGTTCACATTTCTGTACACCAGTCCTTATGAACATGTGCAATATAACGTTTCATGTCCTTAGGTTAAGTACTTTTGTCTTTAACAAGTGTTCAGAAAAAACATATGCACGATTATATTTGTGGTTAAGAACTTAAAAGGTTATGGTTGTAATACTGCGGGCCCAGCGTCGCAGACGATGGCCCAAGGATTACATCAGTATTGGGCCAATGAATCGTGTTATCTGGTGTTTCTGGCGCCGTGATGATAAAGCGTCACCGGCATAATGCAGCCTTCAGAAAACATGGTACAATCACCCAATGCTGTTTCAATGACGGTCCAGCGTCGAAGACTGTGGGTCAACATTGAAACAGCATTGGTTGAATGCGCTAAGTATACAACAGACCCGGTGATAGATTAGTGTTGGGCCTTGGTTCTTTCCTTGATTATATCTTGGACATTTAGGATTCTGGCTCACGAGGAAGACCAATACACTGATTTTTTTGTTTATAGCACTCAAACAGCCTAAAGCCGGGCCCCAGAGTTCAGGAACACCTTTTCTAGTTATTTTTTAATCTGTTTCTGTCGAGATTATATTTTGTTTTTATTAATCGTACTCCAAAAAAGCTACGTAGAAAGAAAATATTTTTATTATTATGCTTATTGTTCTCATTTTGTATGTGTCCTAGTTTATGTTTTATTGTATGATTATGATTTTAAGTACGACTTTAAATAATTATGTATGACCTAGGCCGTTTCAAACGTTAATTGTCGTGTCAGAAAATACACTCACACACCAGATGAATATGGAAATGATGGTAATCGTTTAATTAACTTGTCTTTTAATATGTTTAATGTTTCACCTTTCGTTGTTTGATAAGGATCAAATTCAAGGACATTGAAAAACCGACTGACCTAACGATGATTCGACCGTGTATCCATAACTGACATTTCTAAACGTGTTGACTTGTGTGACGAAAATAAAACGCTAGCTTGGGGGCCTCTATGCCAGTCTGGGGTCGAGCCATGGTGTAGTGTTTAACCATTTAACCGCCAAATTAATTAATTGGAATTTTCCAATTCGAATTATGAGAATAATTTGAGTTGTTTATTGAAATATTCACCCAATTTAGTTGTGTCTCACTGACGCGATCCACACGTTTAAGTGACTAACCCCTTATTCAGATTTGACAAAATGGAACTCAACGTTTTTAAGATATTGTAGATTACTGTCACGTTTTATATTTAACATGTTGAAAATCGGGTATTTAAAGCGATACAATAAAGCAAATATTATCACTTTTATTTTGGCTCTTTGATATGTCCATAATAATTAAGTCAACATGGCCATAGACTAGTTTTCCAATTTTTATTATTTTTTTGTTTGGCGCGTTTACCAGTTAAACAAGAAATAAAGACGATAATTACTTTATGATATGCATGTCCAAAATAAGACATGCGGAAATAATTGATAATAAACTAGGGCTTTGGGCATACTTGCTACGTTGCCACTGCGACAGCACGACAACCCCGAATTTAAAAGACTTTCACAATAATTCTAGTCTATGGACATTTTCGCATGGTATCTACATATCAAAAAGCGAAAATAAAATGTTGGCTTATAGATGATATTTGGTCTGATTGTGTCGCTTTAATGGCTATAAAAATTATCAAAAAAAAACGAATATGATCAGGACCGGTGGTTAAAAGGTTAAATTCTGCCGTCTGTCACGCCGGAGCTCAAACGTTCATAACGCGTCCACTCCTAAGATTCAATATTGTGGGGAGGCTCCGTAGCCGAGAAGTAGTATTCTCGGCTTCAGATCGTCGGGGCTCCAATTTCGAATCATGCGTCCGAATGGCAGTGTCATCTGATACATTTAATCGTTCTTAAGAGGTTGTTCTCGCTCAGTTTAGTCTGTATGTACACAAAAGTAGCCTAAATCACAGTCATTCATTTAAACCTTTACATAAACACCAAGTTATTTAATTACAATAATTTTCACTCCGTTGAAGTTATGTCCCGCTGGCGCGATTCACAACTTCAAGAGAGCGAAAACTATTCGGATTTGACAAAATGGTGGTCAACGATTTTAAAATCTTCCTGATTGACGTTTTATATTTAACGTGTTCAAAATTTGGTATTTAATGTGGGGTCACGGAGGCGCTGTGCAATATTAAATATTGGTTGTCTGAGGTAGAGCACGCTATCTGTCAATCACCCAGACTTCCCACAAAATGAATCATTACGACTGAGAGAGCAGGTAACACACCCCGAACACTAGAATACTATAATATAGTGGGGTAACAGTCCAGAATACACAACTAAACTTGTTATCCCAGTAAGCACAAAACATTTGTATAACATTTTTACAATGTCAGACCAACTTCGAAGCCGTTGGGCCGACATTGTACAAATGTTATACAAATGTTTTGTTTTTGCTGGGTTACAACTACATAAAAATATGACCTTCTATAATAAGTAATAATTAAGGCCTATTTTGTTACTCATTATCCTCCTGTCTTTTTTTTTGTGTTATCCATCAATAATCAAATACATATATCTCAAAAAAGAATATTTTTTAATATAACAGTCAATATGCATTTTGCTCTAACCATTCTACAGAGCTTGCTGCACTTGAGTTGATCGACTGGATTTCAAATGCAATGATTATTTGTAAGCCATCTGTTTTTGTAGCCATCTGTTTAGCTCCATCTAAAGCATTCAAGACTCAAGATCATATAATTATTATTCCCAAACTTAGCTTTCTAGGCATAAAATACGAGTTCTTGTGTGGGGATATAAATGTAACACAGCAGGTAAACTTGAAAAAAACAATGATTGTGGATAGATGTCATACATACCAAACAAATAATAAAGAAGTATCACATATAAAACGTAAATTACATTTTGAAACTTAACCGACGCAAATTTCATTTTAAGTTTGTGGTACATTTACATTAACAATTTCTCTCTTGATAGAGCGTGCGATATAGCGCCCCATTGGACATGAGTGTCTGTCTCATCGTGTAAATAGTGACAGATACACCCTTCTCAGTAATCACAAAACATTTATATACCATTTATACAATGTTGGACCAACGTTTAAGACGTTGGACCGACGTTTCATATCCAAGGAGACGATACATTATCATAATACGCGATATTCTATCAATGTTAAGCAAATTGAAACCCAACCCAATTTTGGAAAAGGATGTTTAAGATATGATGTCATCAACTAAATTAATGACATTCCAGATATAATTCCTAACAAAGTTCATATATCATGTATGTAGCTCTTAAGTTTACATTGATTATGTAGAAACATTTTAAGTCAAACTTGCAATATATATTTCCCACCTTTCCTGGTGGATCCAGTATAATGTGGAGGTGGTTAACACTGCCGACTGTCATGGCGGGATTTCAAGCTCGTTATCTGATGTCTGTTGTCAGGTTTTAAAGGAAGCGGAATGTTTCTTCGCCGCTTACCTATAACTATGTGTGTGAAAAAAATTGACATATTTTTGCCCTATTCATTCATTCATTCATTTATTCATTCATTCATTCATTCATTCATTCATTCATTTATTCATTCATTCATTTATTCATTCATTCATTCATTCATTCATTCATTCATTCATTCATTCATTCATTAATTAATTCATTCATTTATTCATTCATTCATTCATTTATTCATTTATTCATTTATTCATTCATTCATTCATTCATTCATTCATTTATTCATTCATTCATTCACTCATTCATTCATTCATTCATTTATTCATTCAATCATTCAATAATTAATTAATTAATTCCTCCATTCTTTTATTCATTTATTCATTCATTCATTCATTCATTCATTCATTCGTTCATTCATTCATTCATTTATTCATTCATTTATTCATTCATTCTTTCATTCATTCATTCATTCATTCAATCAATCAATCAATCAATCAATCATTTATTCTATCACCCATTATTTTGTCTTTTAGCATGTTCAGTAATGATTTCAGTCAAACGTATACCTGCGAACAACTATCAACCTGGATGAGTGATGTACAGTGTAACATTGGAACAATGTTGTTTCAATGTCTACTATGTTGGCACAACCTTGAGCCAACAATGGATCAGTATGTGTGTCAGTTCACGTGACAATAAGGAGGTTTACAACTGAAGGCTGTACTGTCATATGGCTTTTGTCACTGATGTCTGACATCATAGTAGACAATCGAGCCTCACCTGGTGAAAAGGCGTAGAACTGGGCCGAACTAGCCAGAAAACGTATGTTGCCTTCATGTTGTACCGGTGACGCTGATCCAGTCTAGCATTGGTTCAATGCTTCGTAAATGCTGAGTAGAGCGTCAATGATCCTTTTACATTATTCGTCGATCTCTGAACCAGCTGCCTGTCAGGTTGACGGTCTAAATGCAAGAGTCAATGGAAATCACACAGAAACAAAAATTATTACAAAGGAATATTTTCGCCGCTAGTTCCTATAGCACGTATCATCACAATGTTTACCATTTTTTTGCATGTAAATTTAATGATATTTAAATTGGTTAACGTTTATACTCAGTTAAGCATGTGGCATGCGGTATTTTTCTCATTCAAACTCGAGTTTTGTATAATCAATTAAAATTAATTAATTTACGTTACTACGTAATAATTTATAAAATATCCCATTATGTATACTGTAGATGATGTCATTCTTTCCGCTGATGTCGGCTATCTACAAGTTTGTTGTTATGTGCAAGTCAGTAGTATGTTTGGAACACTTTAGTGTATAATAAGACAGCAATTATTACATCTTGAACTTCACAAATTATATGAGTAGAGGCTCTCATATATCAATGCCTGCTAAATCCTCAGATGGGGGGATATTAGGAACATCTGCCTCGCACGCGATCAGATGGAATTGGCGCTGTACAGGCATAATGCTGGGCCAGAGTCACATACGACCATCCAGCTTTGAACCGGCACAGGGGCAATATCTCCCGTTGCCTAGCTCATTATACGCAAGATGTGGCAATATGATACCTACATATGACAGCAGTTTGAACACAGACAATAAACAGAGCGACATAAGTAAACCCAATCACTTTACTGACAATATTGAGATGGGGGTGATTATAGAATTACCGTGGTTACCATGGTAAATGAGATGAATAATCCGCAGCAACGTAGTGTGATATCAAAAGCCTTAACCCTTTAACCGCCGGTGTCGTCTATATTTGTTTTTTACATTTTGTATTAGCACATTACATATCAGCTTTCAAACCTGTTAAAGATAAAACGTGATAACAATCAGCAATATTTGAAAACAGTTGACCTCCATTTTGTCAAATCTGAATCATTTTCACTCACTTGAAGTTGTGGATCGCGTCAGCGAGACACAACTTCAAGTGGGTGAAATTCAAATTAAATAATTTAGCGGTTAAAGGGTTAAAAAGTTTTTTGACCTGGAACATATAATCATACTTTTTGTGTTTATTTCTTTAGCGGTGGTCATTCAATGGACGAGCCTGCATGCCATCTATGTGGTTACTTAAAAATCCAAAGTGGTGCGTTGTTGATAGTTAGTGAGGGAATAAACATTTTATTCTTGAAATAAGTACTAGATTACTGTATATTTTCATCAAAGAGTAAAATTCAGTAGCTGTTGATGTATAATGATTACAAGCCCGGCTCTCTGACAGTTAGAGAGTTGAAAAGCACGATACCCAGAATAAATGTGGTATATCGGCACCAGAACAATTGATGCTGCTTGGAATTTTAATGAAAATATTTATTATAATAATTTATTGACGCAAATTCAAATCAGACATTTATTATATAGAATGGTTATTTGTTCTGCAAAAATGAGATACATTATTAAGAGGTGAGTCGCGTTTAGAAGAAAACAATTTCCGTTGAAAAACACAAACTTCTCAAGGGCGGGGCCCTGGTGCAGTGGGTGAAGCTGCATGGCTGCTTGGAAAGTCAGAGATCGCGGGTCGAGCCCCGCTCTGGCATTCAAGTTTCAAAGACACAAAATGTGTCTTCTATGCTCACTCGTAAAGATTAAATATTGTAGGGAGCCTCCGCGACGAGAGTAACAGGGATCTCGGCCTCAGACGGCTAGGGCTCGAATTTTGAGTCCTGTGTCTGGAGGGCAGTATCATCTAATTTATCTCACCATCTTCAGGAGGTTCTCCTGGCCCAGTTTAGCCCATAAAATTATGTGCACAGAGTTGGCCTGAAATCTCATTCATTTCATTTAATTTAACGTTCTCCATGTTCAAATGTTTAAATTAGTTTAGTTCTAATGTTTACAGAGATGATGTTCTGCATTTTTAAGTTACATTTTGATCAAGCGTTTCCATGAAAATATATAACTAAAATGCATAGTTTTTTCTTCTACTAGCAAATACTTGGGGCGAATATATTTCCATCTCACTTGGTGTTATCTGCCTGCCCGCCTGGAGAAGACGCCAGAACAATACTACAAAGACCAAAAGCAGTAACTTCTAACCCGAAAAAGTAAGCCGTTACTGCCTTTTGGCTTTGCACGGCTGCATAAACCTTCCTTGTGAATATTAACACCAGACAAACAGAAAAACAGTGATAATTAGCTCTGCATTGTAATCTAATTAACGTTGACCCGGGGGTCACAGCGGGATCAACACCCCGCCATTCACCTTGACTTTCACTACTCACCGGAAGCGCACAGATAATTTGCTCACGTCTGTAGAGCCAGGTAACTCTTTGTCTGCCAATATGATTTCAATTGGTCTGATGGATAATTGAGTATAAGGATATAACAAAATAAAAAGGTTTTCAGCACCAATTTTAGGTCTACGTGGTTGTTTTGTTCAATTCAAGGACAAGCAGCAGTAACTGTTCACTGAAAAAGTCTATTCTAGCGTTATTTGCCTTTTCATGTCAGATTTTTTTATCGGGATTCTCGAAAGTATTAACCCTTTTCCTAGTAGGCCATATACAGTGGTGTACATATATAAATTATTATGTTTTTTTTATTAATTAACACTGATAACAATATGGTCCTGTATATTTTAATCAACACATTTTAAATATACGTAGATATCATTTTCATTTAGCTCAAACTATTCATAAATGGTAACGTTTTTCGTCATATGAAGCTGGAAATTGCGCTAGCAATTCCAGTTTCAAATGAACGAAAAATAAAAGCAAACAATTCACCAGTACAAAATAACTTAACAGTGATTTTCAACTGATTCGTTGCGGATACTTTATATTACAGACATATTTGAGATCACATAACCGTACCTTCTCTCTAATTTCCCTCATCATTTTGTATTCATATGACCATTCAGGCACTTGCTGCATTATAGAGAGGTGACAACTTTCACAGCCCTCGCTGTCCCATTACACCCAATTTGTCTCAGCTGCGCAGCTTTAAGGTCCGTTGTTCCGGCATCCGTTCTCGTGGCCTAATTATACCTAACCCTTTCTGCCCTAGAGCACCAGAGTGCAGTGTACATAATATAAAAATGTACGCATTCAATTTGACTCAGATATATCTCTGTATCACGCTGAGCGGTTTGTGGTTGTATTTGTTGGATATCAACTTAATTGTTTTAGCTTCCACAACCTCGGTTTATGTATGATTGTGCATGTATTCAACGACCAATACCCAGTAAATATATACGAGACGTTGAACCAATGGTGGCTGGCTATTGGGCCAGCGCAACAGAAGTTTGACTAATAATACCAACACTAGTTCAACATTAATTTTGTGTCTGTTGAATCACCATTTGAGAGCCAGTCCCCATTGCAGTAATTGTAATCATTTTATCAGCATTACAAATGGCAGTTCTTGGGAGGAAATTGTGTGTTTAATCGGCAGAAATAACAGATCACAAATTGTATCTTTAATTGCTACACCCCCCCCCCCCCCCCCCCCTATGAAGCTGTGGATCTCGGCAGCCACAGACAATTATTCTAAGTTGGTGGAATTTAAATCGTTAATGTTGTAGCCTAAAGAGTGAAATACGTCATAATACTGTGATAAGTTTAACTAGAATGTGTATATTTAAAAAAATGATGCTGTATATAATGTTTTGTTATTGTTCAATTCACAACATTGTAGACATATTCTATGAAATAGCATTTTGCCACTAAGTAAAAACATTATAGGCAATCGTGTAGAAATATATTATTTTAAAGAAATAATTAAATATAAATACATTTAAACATACGCTACCGTGGTAAATACAAAGCGATATTTTTAAAATTACGTTACAATAATAAAGTATTACATTCTAGAATTATAATATTACAGATTCTATGCAATCTGGTGTGACGACGAAGTTATTTGATTGTTTTGGAATTGAAAGTGTTATCTGGATAATTGGTGGGATGCGTGCCCTCTGTACGCGTATGCTCCTTGTATCCACATTCACGGACGACGACGCTTTTTTGAATTTTTAATTAGCACTTGCCACCTGCGCTTTCCGCTGTCACACATCACCCTTTCAGTCCCAAAGGATGACGAGCTCATCCGATCCGACCAGCAGGAAACTGAGAGATTTGTCAACCACCACACACAATGCGGAGCGTGGAAGACAAAGGTGTGCATCTGTTTTCAGTCTTGTCTTTCTGCAGTAAACAACAACTTCTAATAGGAGCGTTTAATCATGTAAACTGCTTAAACGCCGAGAACGACTACACATGTAATTGTGTTCAGCACTTCGCTATAACATAAAAAATGATGCATATAAAATGGAATATAAAGACTAGCTGTATCAACTCTTCCAGCGCGGGGACCGTCTTTATACGTCAGAATCTGACGTCTGTAGACGTCAGATTCTGACGTATAAAGACGGTCCCCGCACTGAAAAAAATAAAATCTTTATAATGTTCGTAGACCCATAACATAGGTATTCAAATGAACCAGATAGAGCTAACTAAGACAATTATCACTGTTCATGATAATTTCAAAATGAAAAAAACCCTTTAATCTCCATCGTTTAGACACAAATAATTCAGCGTTGTAAGGGTCAGTGGTAGGTGGTTATTTTTTGTTGTACGTAGCGGTGATTTGCCCTGAGCTTGGACACACTGAACCGTCTATAAATGAAATTAAATCAAATAATAGTAAAACTACAATATCATGATATCGTATTGACTATAGCAAAGATTTTAACCGAGTGCATAGACGTTTTTGGCTTACGCATCTACATTATCAAGTGAGCAAAAATATTTTAATTTGTCATATCAGCTGGTGGAATCCCTATTGTACATTCAAAATTAAAATTGAATTTAGTCGCCATTGGCGCTCAAAATGGTTAACATATTTAATTGACCACCACGTAAGTTCTTGTCAAAAAATATTTGAGCGAGATAATACGACAACAATATTATGCTTGTAATGAATATAATTTCCTTTATAAGCATGATAAAATAATTATGCATCAGGAATTATATTGTTAAATTCATAATGAGTGGAATCAGTTATATATATTATTTATATACAGCTGTATACACGTTCATTCATGGTCTTTAGGCACAAATTACGTAAACTTTATTAAAATGTAATATCGAAAACAATTTGGATAAATCACAAGCAGACTTAGTGAGAACTTACATATTAATATAGTTTCTATTGATGAACCTGCTTTTTCTGATTATTTCATATGTAGCGTAATGTGTGGAAATTATCATTGTATGTTATAATATAAAAAAATACCATTTAATGGTTTTGAGTTATTTTATGTATTGATATTCAGGTCACCTCTTAAAAATTATTTCACCGTAACATTTTTTCTAATTATGTCAAGATTGGAACTAGCTTATTAAGAGAAGACTTTTTTTTTCATTTTCGCTGCTTTCATTAATTATTTTATCTTTCAATTTTTTTATTATCTGTTTCTAATACAAATATTCACAGTGTTTTGTATTTTTTAAAAAGGCAGTCATTTAATATATACAATATTTTAGGCAAATTGCGAGCACAGCGTTTGGGTTACAAAAAATACCTTTTATTCAAACATACTGCATTGAAGTCAAACTTTTGTTATAGTTGAAGTTTACAATGCTTAACAAAACATAAGAAAAACAAGCCAAAAACGGGAGACCAACAATATATCGAATACAGAATGCAAATTTGACAAATCATAACAGATCGCACCATGTAATTAGATAATATAAAGTGATTATTAAAAGTTGAAAGTTAAGATTAGTTTAGGCGTAATTATAATTATCTGTGGAAAACAAATACTGTATTAGATCCAGCAGACCATGACCCCGTTCTCAAATTATTTAAGCTATTTCTCTTGGTTTTAATTACTTGGATTGGTAAGAATCTAAGGTGACTGAGGATACTCACCTCACTACATGCCGCCTGACCCTTGTCATGCTGGGAATGCTGCATAACCCTTGTCGTGCTATCAAACAACATGAAATGATACTCAAATTGATTTTTTTATTTGGCTTTGCTACCCAGCTATATTAGCTACGTAATTAAGCTGGAAATTACGTTAGCAATTCCAGGTTCAAATAAGCGAAATAATTATGTGACCCAAGATGACAAGGGTTGACACACCCACCCTTACGTAGGTATGCATGGGATGTTGATTATGTGCGACCGTATGCAACCTTGATAGAAAAACCCTTGAACACCCTTATTTCTTTTTTCAATAATATTTCAACTCAAAATGAACAGCCTGGGATTTTTTTTCAGTTTCATATAATTGTATTTGCAGAAAATGGTATAAATTTCTTCCTACAACACCCACAATATAGTAAACAGAAAGTTATTTAATGCTACTGATATCACACTATGCTGATTTGAGCGCATTAAAAATATATAAGAATATATAGCAAAGTTCAGCGCAATAACGGCTCACCTTTCTCTAGATTAATTAATCACTTGCACTTTTTGAAGCCTACATTTTTAATTGTATGTTTTTTAATGTTTATATCTGTTAATTGCGTCAGCACTTATCAGATATAAACATTGAAAAAATAGCGGAGAATGACTAAAAATGTAATGTTTGCGGAATTTGCTATCAGGAAGTATGCTAATCTGCGGGTGTACTTTTTTATGCTCGACACCGATTCCCCTTGCAATACTAGTGCAGCCTGCACTGTAAGACGAGCGCTGGTGCCCTCTTACGCTGACCTCATTATTGTTAGATTGGTTTACGACAATTAGCAAACAAACATAATTAGAAAGATGTAATTCACCTCGAGTTAGTTAATTTGTGAGGTGAAATGATTAGCAATTGATATTTAAATCGTCCTTCGTGGTAATTGAAAGGAAGTATGCGAGGAACGTTCATCGTGGTTCAGCTGCAAGCGGTGCAGCTATAGTGATGCATGAAGGGAACCGTATTTTTTCAAAATGATTTTTGTTAATAAAATATTTATAGGCGAGAATAGCCTATTCTATTTTATTTGGCTATAAACGAAGTCATGCAAGCTGTAAACGTGATTCTCATAAAAAAAATAATTCGAAATAATTTTATGTCTGACCTGGCAAAAAGAAAATAATCACCACTCTATCATTAATCCCAGCTTTGGGTGGATCACCGTGACAATAAGCGCTCTCCATTTACTTTTCCTTGTATTTTACGTGCTTGTTTATTTTGTTATTATTTGATGTGGAATATTATAGACAATAAAGACAATTGCACATTCTGTATATTTCCACATTACGTGAACTTTATGACGAAAATTAAATCTATTAAATACTATACAAATTGAAAATAAATTTAAAAAAATAATATGGATTGGCCATACACTATTATATTTAACCATTCAAACACCAAATTTGTTAATACAAATTTTAATACTTGAAGTTGTGCATCGCCATTACGCTACATACAAATTCAGAATTCCTATTTTTGTAAAAAATACTTATTTTTAATTTGCTGCTGATTTAAGAATCGCTTTATCTTTAAAAGTTGACACTTGAAATGCAAATACAAATCTTTAAAACGTGCAACACACTGATTATTCACACACAAAGCGACCCGTGGTCCAAAAACTAAGGCAAAAAGGACGCCAGAAAAATTAGCCATGAATTATACAAGGCTGCCTAACGGTAAACTACTCGATAATTGCAAATACATCTGCGTCTATTCAAACCATGGAGTTATTAAATATGCATGGCAAGCAATGATAGGAAAATTAGTGGATGTAGTGGCAATAAAAAAAGAGTCAACCAATGTAGACGTATGAATATTTGAGACGTTGTCGGGGCGTTGTCTCAAGGTAGATCCACCGTATCTGCTGCTGGCACAGCGTTGCGCCAAAGCTGTGTATACTATGTGTTTGTTGTATCATACGGTCACGCAGCTATTTGCAGCCGGCGCGAGGCGGTAAACCAATGTTGGTTAAATGCTGGGCCAGCGTCTGCGACGCTGGCCCACCATTAACCCAACATTCGTTTATCGTCTCGTGCCTGCGTCTTACATGTCGTTCCAATAAGTAGTAAACCCCTTGTGCCAGTCTGTCACTTTTAGCTGACCCTTGACCCTATATGAGGGCAGGTCAGAGGGGGTTACTAACCCCGGCCCTTAACTACCGCCAGGGAAGTGACGTCACGAAACGGGGTCATTGACTCACGTAATGACGTCATAAATAAAACCAGGCTGGTGCGCGTTGGTCTTTTACGGTCGGTTGCCTGTAAAATTTTCAATTTGCCTTTAGCTAGTCACAACCACAGCTAATATAGTTATCAAATATAGGCTCCCACTATATAAAAAAACAGTTATGTTAATAATACTTTTCTCATTGAGTTCAAGTCTTCACTGAGAAGAAATTAGTGATGATACATGGACATTGCATAGGCAAACGGTGGTAATTGATTACATTTCAAGTGGGCATTTGCTGTTGTTTGTCTCCGTGAGAGACATAATCCGTTAGCTTGGAATGGGTGCGCGTGTGCCAAGTTGACGAATTACCCGGTTATTGCTTAAGTAATTGTTTATTGATGATTTTCTCCAACAGTCCAAATAGAGCGGCGTGTCAATGAGCTTTACAGTACAAATGTATACACCTGCGGTAGTTAAAGCGACACAATCAGGCTAAAATCATCAAAAAATCGCTAATTTTATTTTGGCTTCTTAATATGACCATATATTATGATGTAAACATATCCATAGACTAGAAATGTAAAAGTTTTTAATTTGTTGTGCTGCGCAGAGCGCACTTACCAGTTAAACGAGATATAGAGATGAAATTCCTGATTTCTTATTTTGGACATGCATGTAAAAAATAAGAAATACGAGAATTTCGTCTCTATATCTCGCTATTATTAGCTCGGTCTCGCTGAGAAAAAATACTATTGTTTACTGACAGATCGAAGAATAAGATATATCTGCAGATTATAACATCTTTGATCACTGCGTAGTGGTGACGTTGAATCAATGTCACTGATGCTGAGTTAGTGCTGACAACGTTCTGACGTCTAATATACGATTATCATTTTATAAATATTCTTAAAATAATATTGTTTCATTGTATTATTATTGTATTATTATTATTAGTGGAGTGTATAATGAACTGAACTTGTGTAGTGTCTGAACGTTTTGCGGTGGCTCTTTTGCTAGCGGTCCCAATCGACCTTAAAAAGAGTCTCCAGACCACCAATGTATATATATTGTTGTGTCATTTTTTTCTTTGTCAAAGGTCAAATAAATACTATCTATCTATCTACCTATCTATCTATCTATCTATCAGGGCACCCTGGTCAAATTCTATTTCCAAAGAAAATACATACAACATTGAAATTGTGAAGACTTTCTAAAAACGAAATAATATATTATTAGAAAGTTGCATGTTTTGAAAAAGGGTTCTGCTTGTAGTTGTTTTGTAAGTTTCTATGCCTTCCAGAGTGTTTTTTTTTAGCTATTTATTCCAATAAGTAGTTATTTTATCTCTGGTTTTAGCGCGGGAAACAATAATTATGCATAGTATCTTTTTACTTAATTTTACTTTTAAGTGTAATTACAGTGTATATATATATAAATTTTATCCTCGTCGATGCCAAATTTAGTTAGGGGGTCACCTGTATTTGACATCCCGATGTAAACAATTTTATTTGCAATTGCATATATATAGTACGTTTATTGTATATATTTGTGCATATATAAAGGCTAATAATAAATTTTAAAAAACCCCACGAAACTCCATGGTCTGTACGATAAACAGTAAGTCGTGTACATGAAGGTATCCATAAACTAGTTCATTTTGATGAAGCCTAAGCTTGCATGTGCAGGCACGTGTTTTCAACAGACAAATGTACATTTTGATTTAGGGGAGCGCCTTATTTGACGGGTTTATCCTGCACCAAATAGTGATGCACATTATGGCCACAGAACAATTTCACACAAAAAAAAATACTTTAATTACACACTGTAAATAATTTTTCATGAACATTTGGGGTCAAATAAATGAAAAATAGTCACCATCTTTATCAGGTCTGTCTGCGGTGATATACCCAGCAAACACAAAACATTTGTATAACATTTAATAAGCTAAACAAAAACACAAACTCGGCGGTAAAATGAAGTTTTCTTAAGATCAAGTTCATTAAACCAACAAATAATAGGAAAATTGGACAATTGCATGGTTAAAACAGATTGGAAAAAATGCTAAGACAGATTGGACAAGCTGTGATAACAGATTGGACAATTAAAACAGATTGGACAGTCTGTTATAACAGGTTGGCCAAGTAAAAAAAACATGTTAGATAATCCATTATATCATATTGGCGAACTCGGTATAAAAGGTATAGCAGATTGGAGAATGCGTTATAACAGTTTAGAGAATCCGCTATAACAGTTTAGAGAATCCGTTATAACAGATTGGAGAATGCGTTAAAACAGATTGGAAAATCTATAATAACAGATTAGAGAATGCGTTAAAACAGATTAGAGAATTTATAATAACAGATTGGAGAATCCATTATAACAGATTGGGGAATCCGTTATAACAGATTGAATAATCCGTTATAGCAGATTGTAGAATTCGTTCTAACAGATTGGAGAATCCGCTATAACAGATTAGATAATCTATTAAAACAGATTGTTGAATCCGTTCTAACACATTGGAGAATCCGTTATAGCAGATAGAATAATCCGTTGTAGCAGATTGTTTAAACCGTTATATCAGATTAGAGAATTCGTTATAACACATTGGTGAATCCGTTATAACAGATCGTATAATCCGTTGCAACAGATTGGAGAATCCGTTCTAATAGATTAGTGAATCCGTTATAACAGATTGAAATCCTGGTTTAACACACAGGAATTAAACCTGAGTTAATTAACAGATCGGGCAGGGCGCCAAGGGTTCGCTCCACTTAGGATAGCAAAGATCCGGGTCTGCTTCCCAGGCGGATAGTTTTACCAGCCCCGGTGCCTTCTAACACCCCTATCTGCCAGGTCATAGTTTAACGACTCTTGTTGACAGATTTCTGGGTCTGGCCTGTGAGTACCCCTGTGTATCTAATAAGGGGTCCAGCGTCAGCGTAACCAGCATCAGTAGCGGTCGCATTGCCATGGTTACTAAGCTCTAGCAAGCTGATTTTAGGTCTTTTTTGATACCCTCCCCACCCAACCCTCTAATAAAATTTACTTTTTTAAAGTATTAAGCAATGATTAAGTGCTTCTTTTTCTTGGTTTAATTGCTATTATTTTATGTATTAGTATTCTAATCTTGGCTTTCTATGTTTATTAGTATTTTTATGTTTTTGTTTTATTATTGTAATTGTAGATTAGTCTCTAGGTTAATGATATCATTGATTAGCAGTTTGGTGATAACATAATAAGATATGATTCATAAACGCATGCAGGCCTCACTGTTTCTAAGGCCTTTGCTACATTACGTAACTTCTCATTAGCACACTGATTACGTAATACTTTTGCATGTCATGTTGCGGCTCATTACACAATTATGTGTAAGGCTTTTGATGAATCAATGAAACCTACTTCGCCCAAACTTGGTGTTTCGTTTATAATTGTGTTATATACATATGTGTTACTATATCATTTTATTTAATGTTGCGGCTACAAATTAGTGATGAGAAATTAATAATCCGTTATAACAGATTAGAGAATCCGTTTTAACAGATTGGCGAATCCGTTATAACAGATTGAATGATTCATTATAGCAGATTGGAGAATCAGTTATACCAGATTGGAAAATCCGTTATAACAGATTGGAGAATCCGTTATAACAGATTTGAGAATCCGTTATCACAGATTGTTGAATCCGTTATAACAGATTGGAGAATCCGCTATAAAAGATTGTTGAATCCGTTATAATAGATTGAACAATCCGTTATAACATATTAGATAATCCGTTATAACAGATTGGATATTTTTTATAACATATTGGAGAATATGTTATAGCATATTAACAAATCCGTGTTAACAGATTGTTAAATCCGTTATAAAAGATTTGAGAATCCGCTATAACAGATTTAATAATCCGTCATAGCAGATTGTAGAATCTTTTATAACAAATTGAATAATCCATTATTGCACATTGGAGTATCTGTTTTTTGTTAAATCCGTTATAAAAGATTTGAGAATCTGCTATACCAGATTTAATAATCCGTTATAGCAGATTGTAGAATCTTTTATAACAAATTGAATAATCCATTATTGCACAGTGGAGTATCTGTTATACTAGATTGGAAAATCCGATATAACAGACTGAATAATCCGCTATAGCAGATTGGAGAATCTGTTATAACAGATTGAAGAATCCGTTATAACAGATTGAATAAATCAGTTATAACAGATTGGAGAATCTGTTCTAACAGATTAGTGAATTCGTTATAACAGATTGAATAATCCGTTATAACAGATTGTATAATCCGTTATAACATATTGGAGAATCCTTTATAACAGATTTTTTAATCCGTTATAAACAGATTGGAATACCTGTTATAACAGATTGATTAAGCCGTTATAACAGATTGAATAATCCGTTATAAAAGATTGAATAAAACGGTTAAAACAGATTGTTGAATCCGTTATAACAGATTGGATAATCCGGTAGAACAGATTGGAGATTCCGTTTTCACAGATTAGTGAATCCGTTATAACAAATTGAATAATCCGTTATAACAGATTGGAGAATCCGTTATAACAGATTTTATAATCCGTTATAACAGATTGGAGAATCCGTTATAACAGATTAGAGAATCCGTTATAACAGATTTTATAATCCGTTATAACGGATTGGAGAATCCGTTATAACAGATTGGATAATCCGGTAGAACAGATTGGCGATTCCGTTTTCACAGATTAGTGAATCCGTTATAACGGATTGAATAATCCGTTATAACAGATTGGAGAATCCGTTATAACAGATTTTATAATCCGTTATAACGGATTGGAGAATCCGTTATAACAGATTGTATAATCCGTTATAACAGATTGCAGAATCCGTTCTAACAGATTGGAGAATCCGTTATAACAGATTGGAGAATCCGTTATAACAGATTGGAGAATCCGCTATAGCAGATTGGAGAAACCGTTATAACAGATTGAAGAATCCGTTCTAACAGATTGGAGAATCCGTTATAACAGATTGAAGAATCCGTTATAACAGATTGGAGAATCCGTTCTAACAGATTGGAGAATCCGTTATAACAGATTAACCCATTGAACACGAGATTATTATGCTACTGCACTGTGTCTGAAACGAGATTATTTTATGACGTCATAGTTATCTCATGCAATCAAACCCCGAGATCTCCGGGCTTCGTATCAGAATGGACTCCCTAAATCACGGAGATCTCCGGGGCTCGTCACAAACGGGTTAAATAATCCGTTATAGCAGATTGGAGAATCCGCTATAGCAGATTGGAGAAACCGTTATAACAGATTGTTGAATCCGTTATAACAGATTGGATAATTTGTTTCAACAGATCGGATAATCCGTTATAACAGATTGGAAAATCCGTTATAACAGATTTGAGAATCGGTTATCGCAGATTGTTAAATCCGTTATAACAGGTTGGTGAATCCATTATAACATATTAGATAATCCGTTATAACAGATTGGAGAATCCGTTATTACAGATTGTATAATCTATTATAACAGATTGTTGAAACTATTACAACAGATTAGATCATTCGCTATGACAGATTGGAGAATCCGCTATAACAGATTGTTGAATCCGTTATAGCAGATTGAAGAATCCGTTATAACAAATTGGAGAATTCGCTATAACAATTAAACGATCTGTTATAACAGATTACAAATTGATATAGAATTGAAAACTGCCCCATCGACTTTCCAGAATTCGGGGGGGGGGCAGTATAGCTTTCCTGCATCTCTGGCAAGTAGATGGTTATTGGCCAGTATAAAGGGGTGGCAGGTTGCCCAGGCTTATTGTGATTCTGTGAATCTCTCAGCGGGTATTGCGGTGATTTGTGGCAGTGCGGAGAGCCCCTTTAATTAACTCTGGTTTAGGACGGACTGTGTTCAGGTGATGACACACACATTGGCAAAGCGGGACGTTGACACGCGTGTCATTGTACACTGGACAGCACCGACACGCAAAGACAAAAGACAGTAACTGTTTACTTGAAAAGTAAGCGTTTCTTACCTTCTGACTTTGCACGACATAATTCAGTCCTGCCTGGCTACTGGATGCAGAGACATCAACGTGCAAAGGCAAACAAAAGTACTAGTACCTGCTTAGTTTACAAGTAAACTACTACTGCTGTTTGCCTTCCTATTGCAATTCGAAGAAAAACAGATGTGATTGTTCTACAATGCAAAAGCAACCAGCAGTAACTGCTTACTTTGCAAGTTTGTAGTTACTGTTCTTTGTTTTTGTGTTTCAATGCAAAGTCACACAGCAGTAACTTCATGACTTACTGCTGTTTTTTTCGTATTGCAGAACAGTTATATGGTGGAGGCAGCAACAACATACTTTACCCTACTTTCTACCCGTGGAACCGGCCTGCAGGTTTGTTTTAATCCAGCATGGAAATTTCCATGGGTTCAGTATGCCTGTTGTGTAAATGCCATCTTCCACAACAAGTTACCTTACCCGCGAACACGCAGTGCGATACCTTGCTTTATCGAGCATCGGGTCCAACTATTTTAAATAGCCAGATACCTTTAATGTCACGCGTCGCAAGACATGCCAATCAGAGAGCCCTTGACCAGGCTTTGACAGCTAGCTGAGAGCATAGCTTGCTTGCTTGCTTCCGTTGGTATGGTAGACAGAAGCTCGGAATCTCACGCCGATGTCATTGTGTTCACGTCACTGCCCAAATGAGAGATTCCCAGCTTGTCTATTATAATTTATCTAGCAACGGAAACATGTGACTGTGTATGAGAGATGAACAAGAGGTCAATTCTTCGCGACCTTTTATGACATATTTATAAATCTGAAACATCCGTGAAATGGTTTAATTTTCAGACACACCCCCAAGATTACCCCCAAGATAGCCAGAATAACTGATTGTAGTACTCGATACGGCCAGGCTCCTGCGGTATGCAGTCGCGTGAGACTGGCTAAGGGAAAATGGTAAATGCAGGCATAAGTAACTGCTACTCCACCTAACACGAGACATTGAAGCAGTGTTGGCTTAAAGCTGGTCCACCGTCTACGACGCTGGCCTAACATTAAATCAACACTGGCTCAATGTCTGGTGTCAGCTGGGACTCCTTGCCTTTGCAGGGCAGATTCAGTTAACCTTTCAAGGGTTGCAAACTCTTTTTCATGACAATTATTACCAAAATGTATGTACATGACGGATTTCTAATAAAGCATTACTATCACAGCATAACATTTTCTAATACAGCATTTCTGATGCAGTTGGACCAACAGTAAATCAACGTTGGGTCAAAGTCTCATCTGTGCTGGGATCAAACCAACATAACATGAACACAGCTCTGTAGCGAACACATAGGCTTATACAACAAAAATTAATTGTTCAGTGAGAGCATAATTATGATACATCAGACAAAAATTGCACGCTTACAATATACTTTAACATAATTTTTTACACTCATCCATTCAAAAATCAAAACTTGTCTCATTATGCGATGGAAGCGTTAGTCCGAGATATTGTTGGTGGTTTATCTATTGGCTTTACTTAAGCGACATTTGCTTGACTCCCTCAATCGTGATCCTTTTATCAAGTTGCGACAAAGTAGGCGATTAAATTATAACAGGGCTAGTTTCTAAACCTATTATAATGTTGTCTTCTCGTGTCACAATATATCTAACAAAAACTGTGTCATTCTGCAAATGTGCGAAAAAACGTATACAGCGCGAAAGTGAAAAAATATACAAATGTACGAGAACGCAAAGAACGAATATTTGAGAGTAATAAAGTGAGTAAAAAGTGAAAATACTATGAGTGCGAGAGCAATAAAAGGTATAAACCGAAAAAAAATATATATACGAGAATGCAAAAGTAAGTGCACATCATGCATAGCCCTGTATTTGTAAAACCTTGTCACGCTGCTCTTACGGCGTTCTTATAGCGTTCTTGACTACGCACTACGAACCTCTATAACGTGCACAGCAAAGACGATACAGGGGGACGTGCTAATTGTCACGTAGGCCACATTTGGTGTGTGACCTAGCAAAGCGAACATATGTGAGCGACAGGTTATCTAGCTGATGACTCTAAAATATGGAAACGTGTGAGCCTAGCGTGTGGCGAATATAGTAATTGCTTGCGGCCGTATTTTGATTTTTCATCATGCTAGCTGGAGACCTAAACTTAATCAGATATTGATTTGTCATCATGGTGGTAATGATATAACGACGATATCATGTCATCATCAGAATACGTCGGTGAACCTGTCACAGGAAACTAGTAATCCAATTCATGCAGTTAGGCATATATTTGGATGATATGATTATATAGACATGCTTTTATTGTATAACAGGACTCATCATTGCAGCATCCTGACCCATACAACGCTCAATATTTATGTATAAGCCATACAGACCAAAGGGTTTTTTCAATTTGCAATCACTATAAATGGCTTACTTATCTCTTCCCGCTTCATTTCAATACCTGTGTTATGGGTCTAGACCATGATTATAAATATTTTAATTTTTTCAGTGCGGGGACCGTTTTTATACGTCAGAATCTGACGTCTGCAGACGTCAGATTCTGACGTATAAAGACGGTCCCCGCGCTGAAGGGGTCAACGACTCCTTCCCTGTGGCTACATAGCCATTGGTAAACCAAGACGCATCTCAGAAGCCTGATCCAGATATGACAGTGACGTAACACTAGAATCCGTATGCCCATTTACACACCTGTACGCTTAACGCTTTAAGGGTGAGAGACCCGACTTAGCTATATCAATCAATCAATGATATTATTCCACACAGTACATCTTTTTAGTATACACAAAAAATATTACTTAAAATAAAATACCTAGCATACATGGTATATATACTAAGTATACGAACACATATTAATGCATGGCGTGGCTAATGTCTATGTGAATCACTACAAGAGAAGATAAAAACTGTTTTTGATATAAGCTTTGATATAACGTTTCCTTTATCATAATGATACAGTTTTCATCATTATGCTTTTCACAGCAAAATTAGTACGCTTTTTACAACAAGATTATTGCCTGAAACTTATCAAATATACATGGTATATGGGCCACCGTTTGTGACAGCGATCCAGCATTAGAGCAGCATTGGGCCAACATGTCGCGTTTGCTGTGAAGCTGATATGGTTATTATGTGGTGGATATATTCATCAAACAACTCAGGTCAAATTTATTTGATTCACAAATTTACAATGTGCTTACAAAGTACAAATTTGAACAACATACATAATATACAATATGCGAAAATATCGGCATATTGCCAACACAAACCTCGCACTATATATTAATTATTCAACATATGTTTGACTGATAAATGCTCGTTATATAGGAGTTTTTATAAACCATGATATATATATATGATCTATATTATGGATATAGGGGTGCTTGTCAATGAATCAATGACTAGGGCTTTAGGACATCTTTGTGAATATACAGGCTAAACTGGGCTATGATAATCTACTGAGGATGACGAGATTAATCAGATAACAATGCCCTCCGGAAAGAGAACTGAAATTCGCGTTTTGGCGGTCTGCGGCCGAGCCCGCTACCTCTCCGTCACGGCGATCTCCACAATATTGAATCACGAGTATTTATTATAACGTATCACTCACATGCAGCATACACTCACCCAATGTTGCTGTATTGCTGGACCAACATTGGCTGAAACTCTCGCGTTTGGGAATACCATCCGCTCGCTTATTCAGCCTGTGGGACAGAGAGGGTTAGCATCACTGCTCAGCCTCTGCATCAGGTGCGTCGTAGAATACACCACGCCCTGGAAAAGAGACAAATTAACTTATCTTCCCTGGCACCTGAGCTAATGAAATCAGCCGAACGCCGCTGCCAATGTGAACGTGTCACAAATTACGACCAGTGCGTGTATAGTGGATGTATAATACGTGATATCCCGGCAAACACGAGGCGTTGGACCAATGTTGGGTTGACGTTGGCCCAGCGTCTACGACGCTGGCCCAACGTCAGCCCAACATTGGGCCAACGCCTCGTGTTTGCCGGGATTGGCAGATCCATTTCACTTTTGCTGTGGTGGAAATTTCGACCCAAGTATATCCTTTGACGTTGGGCGATATTGTACAATTATGCAATTATGTTATGCCAATGTTTCGTGTTTTCTGGGATAGTATTCTACCCCCTAATCTAAATAACAACTGAGTGACGGCAGTGATTAGCTGACCTTGTCATGTGACAGGCTGATCTACACTCTTTCATTGGTCGAGGGTAGAATACTATACTTGGTCAGCAATAATTTTTTGAAGTCAAATTCATTTTCTTCACAATTGCACACTGTGCTTGTTTGACAAATGAAAAATTATAGACATAAACAATGCTATATATATAAAATATTATCTGCCTGCTTATAAAACCTCGCATAATATCGTTTACTCGGAGCTAAAAGGTCCTACCTGCCATTCGTTTGAGTGGCAGATAGGACTATTTAGCTCCGGGAGGACGATATATTAGTTGTACAGACAGGCCTACGAATTAATATGTCAAATAATAAATATTGCAAACAGCCTGAAATATTCCAGACATCGAGAAAATTGTAATAATTATTGGTATATCAGAATTACTTATATTTGTATGAGTGTAGCAGCTGTACTTGTAGGGTACACACATTGCATACTGGTGCATATGCTAATTCGTAGCAGATTTTAAATGTACGACCATTCCTATTAAACTGACATATAGATTCATAGTATACAATAATAATATAATGTATATAATTATGATTTAGGATATATATATAGGTCGATAGTGTAGAAAATATACTGGACAAATAAAACTTTATCCGACTTATTTGCATTGACTAGAAAGAAATTGTGTGGTTGCGATAGCGAGACAATTATGTGATGAGTACAAATTTCGCGCTCAAAGGGCATCGTTTTGATCAGTACATCTCTATGACTGGCCGTCGTTAGTCAGGGGCGAGGTTACAGGCTGGTAGGCGTGGCCTGAACCCGCGCAGGAGACAGTGATTGGTGGAGGGCGGTGTGCGCGCGCATGCGGCTCGCGCCGCGGCAGACAATCACGGTTGGTGACAGTGACGGCTACGTATGTAACAGAGTAATAGTAGAGCTGTCGTTATCATCACAACTCATTACAAGCCTCGTGACACAGCTGATATTGTCTGTCTGTAAGCGTGATAGAGTGATAACCTGACAGTGGTCTCACCCTATATATACGGTGCTATCACAGAAAACACACAGATACGATAGCTGCTATTCTTATTCGTGGACCTGTTTTTGATGTACTTATATCTGGACATAGATTAACTCGACCTGTGTCACAAGATGAGCTGCTGCAACAAATTAGTGGACATGGTATAGAAGATTTCCTACATCACTGGACACCATCTTTAGCAGGTTATTTCTAGGACATATTTACAGGCTCTGGACACTGTCCGGCACGTGGTCACCATGGCAAATCGTGGTTACCCCCTGCCCGGTGGTATGGGTTTCCCTGTGCCCATGGGGATGGACATGTCGGGGTATAAGGCTCTGGGGTTGGGCCAGGAGGCTGAGATACAGCGGGCTTTACAGCTAGGACTACTGGCCATGCCCATGGATCTGAGACATCCCTACCAGGCTGCCCCACCCCCGGGTTCGATACCTCACAGTGCCGGTCTCCTCACCACCCCATCTCCTGACAGACGGCGTGCTGGCATGGCCTTACCTACTGTTAGCATGCCCATGTGTAACGCTGCACGTAACGCTAGTCCTGGTAACGCTGTGAGTGGTAACGCTTTCAACACGGTATCCCCTGTACACACTACTAGCCCTGGAATCTCTGTTAGCCCTGGGGGCTCATTGGGCCACACTGTAAGCCCCGGGGGTACGCTAGGACCCGGTGTTAGCCCCGGAGGTACGAGGGGACCCGGTCACACAATAAGCCCCGTGGTCATTGTGCCTATACCAGAACACGGATCCATCAAGAGGGAGAGCCCTTCGGCGGCCCGGGGGTGCTGCTCCTCGCCGTGCGGCTCGCACACCAGCAGTCAACCCTCCCCATCCCCGCAACCCAACCAGTCAACACAACCCCCGACCCCAAGAACAGCACAGCAGGCGTCCCCATCGCAACCGTCGCCAGGCAACAACAACAGACCTTTCAAATTCTCCATAGAGGACATTCTCAGTCGCAAGGATCCGGAACGTAAGGATCCGGAGCGCCGTGACGTGGGGGAAGTGCCCCAGGACCTCAGCGTAGATAGATCATCTGACCCCCGGGGTGAGGAGGACGCGTCAGAGGATGGGGCGGGGGCCAGATTCTCCTGGCTACAGTGCACCAGATACAAGCCTCCTAAACTGCCACGTAAGTACATTCCATGTGTGTAGAAGTCAAGGAGAAATACGATGGATTCGTAGATCCGAATTCAGAATGTACGACCCAGCGAACACAAAACATTTATATAACATTTGTACAATGTTGACAATGTCGGACCAACGTTGAAGACGTTGGGCCGACACTGGACAAATGTTATACAAATGTTTTGTGTTTGCTGGGATAGTTCCTTAGGATCTACGAATCTTTAAGTAAGTTTTGTCGTTAAATTCGACAAAGGAAATTTATTTTAATTGAGTCCTTTCTACGACTTCGCCTACGAATTAATCTTAATTGGGTTATTTATTTGTCTTGAGCTACGAGTAAAGTGCTTTGTTTCAAATTTGACAACATGTTTATCTTAATCGAGTTCTTTCTTCAATTTCGAATTTGTCAAACTCCTTTTGATTGAGCTCCTGGCAATTGTATGTTTTTTTAAATAAATCGTACATGGACTGATTTGTACAAATTCGAGATGTGAGCACACATTTTTATCTTTTCAAGAAGTGATATTTGCATTCTGTTGGTGAAGTTTAGATAACAATTAACGACGATGAGATGTAATGTTGATAACACCGATTTAAAATTGCTGTTTAACCCTTTAACCGCCGAATTATACAATTTTCACCCACTTGAAGTTGTGTCTCGCTGACGCAATTCACAACTTTAATTGAGTGAAAATTATTCTGATTTGACTAAGGTGAAGGTTAGCTCTTTTCAAATGTCACTGATGATGTCACATTATATCTTTGAAATGTTAAAAAGGTTTAGTACTTAATGGGGTATTAAAAAAACGAAAAACAGCATAGATTCGGGAAAGGCGGTTAAAGAGTTAACCCTTGCTGACATACAAGTTTCAAAATAAAAAAAATACCACTGAAATTGAATAATTATATGTTGTGGTAGAGACTTGTTTATTAAATAATTGATTTTAGAAAGTCACTACTTGTTTTAGAAAATATCAATATTTTCGTCACTTTAAGCTTGAAATTGCGTCGGCAGTTCTGTCTTTGAACAATGGAGAAATTTAAAACTTCAGCAGGACAAGGGTTAATATATCTGAAATAGGTGGTTCGGTTATTGAGTTATCTTTTCAAAAAACAATTTTCAGACTAACCTACTCATCAAGCACGATCCGTTAACCTCATGCTGATTTGATGTTGTGCTAGCGTCGCAGACGGTGGGCCAGCATCAACCCAGCATTGGCCAAACGTCTGGTGTTTGATGTATGCACCTTTATTGCTAGTATACTCGTAGATTATGATGAAACTCTCCGTGTTATAAATATAATGATGAAGGCAATAAGAGTGATAAGGCATACGTATTCAGAAATAGAACAAATAAATTACATGCTTCTTTATAATGGCAGGAATTCACGGACACATGGCAGTATTTTTTAGATTATTTTTAACCCTTAACTCGCAATCGCGACTAATATCTTCTTTATCCTATTTTATCAACCGCCTAAATCATTGTTATTAGGAATGAAATGCGTGTTCAAAACATCAACATTTGCAAATGTATGGGTCAGAAATTAAACAAGTATGAGTAAATTTCACCCGCTTGAAGTTGTGGGTCGCGGTAGCGACGCACAACTTCAAGCGGGTGAAATTTTAAATTATTTAATATAGCGGTTAAAGGGTCACCATGAAGTAAGCCTACAATTTTATATTTTTAAGAACCTATATGTCCTGCGTTAATTGTAATATTAGCTTTGACGTATGTTTTGTGCGGCGTGATGAAAGAATTGACACTTCCAATTTGATGATATTCGTGACATCAGGCGCGAGACTGCATCCGTCACCATTAATTAATTGAACAAAATGGCTGAAAAAATGTAATGCAAAAAAATGGTTTATCTTGGAATTAAAATCGTTCGATAGGGTGTTGTGTGATATAGGCTAGAAGAAAAAAAATCATCTGTGAAAATATTTTTTACGGTTTCAAAATATATATCATAATTATGCTGACATGCGTGTGGGTAGAATACCGCTGTAGATTGACAAAGGGTAAAGCTTACTTGAACTAGTAACTAGTTACTGTTCTTTGGGATTACAGAGGCCTGTTAGAAACCTCCGTGTTAATCTGTTTTGATTATTTTTATGAGACAATAAACGTTTTAATAATGTTTTAATGTCAGTAAAATAGATTGCTAGGAAATCAACAAAGATGTTTTGATGTCAGTCAGGCACACAGACAGATGAATGTTTAATTTATTTTTGAAAGTGCTAAGTAAAAGAAAAAGTACAGCATTATCAATATGAAAAAAATATTTTGTTTAATACTGCAAAATATATTATTGTTAATTTTAGTTGCAATTAGCAAAAAAGTAGCGTTTACATCCACGCAAACAATAATTAGTTACTCCCTATAGTAAGTAAATATAATTGTGCAGAGTTAACGTCACTTTTCGACCGGGACGGTCATTTAAATGTAATAAGTTAACCCTTTAACTGCTAATAACCACTATGATCCTTTTAAATCCGTTGGATTAGCTGATCAATTTCTGTTATTGACGAAATGAAATTGAAATGAGAATGCAAATGTTTGGTTTCAAATGTCACTAATCATGCTGATATGAGTAATTTTCACACAGCTTCAAGTGTGTGAAAAATTAAATGAGATCACGTGGAGGGCAAAGGGTTAAAAGCACACTATAAAGCACGTATAAGCACACTTGCCGCATTTATAAACAGTAGTATATATGGCATAATATATTAAACAAAGTCATAATTTAATAGAAAATGACAAAATCTATCAGAACAAACGTCTATCTGATATTATTATAAACCAGGTAATTTTCATTCAACTTGAGATGATAATTACGTCAGCAATTCACGTCTCAGACTGGATGAAAATAATATAAGGTAAAGAAGGTAAAGAAAATCAACAGCAAATCTGAAAAATGGTAATGCCGAGGGTTCTGCCTATTTGATTAATTGTGTTCTGTTTATTCAGCACCATTTGTGTTGCACATACTTGTTGCATATATACTCTTAACAAGACAAGAGGGGCTCGTATTATAAACTTAAAATGTTTTATATATCATTTGATATATGTTATGTTACTATTTGTGTTATTGTATATATAGTTTTAATATTTTATAATAGAGTACAAATTTCAGAATTGGGGCTATTTTTTTAAAGGATATATATTTGGTATTATATAGGTAAAGCATGGTCCTATTATTATATAAAATGATCTATATGTTACTAATGTTATTATTTATTAATTATATTAAATTATAATTATTAATTATACAAAATTGTTGTTTTATTCGCTCTAAATTCCGTTTCAAATGTATGCGTGTATAGGATATTCTAAAATAAAAATTGGGTCAATATAAATGTTAAAATTGGACTATATTATTTTGCTACATATTAAAAAATAAGGGGATTTTAACCCTTCAACCGCCAAATTCTTTAATTTGAATTTTCACCCACTTGAAGTTATGTCTGGCTGACGCGATCCACAACTTCTAGTGAGTAACAAATTATTCAGATTTGACAAAATGGAGGTCAACTCTATTCAAATCTTGCTGGTTGATGTCACATTTTGGTACAAATATGGTACTTAATGTGCTAATAAAAAATGAAAACACGAATATATGCGGCACCGGCGGTTAAAGGGTTAATCCACCGTGAAGTGGGAATTGCTGCATTAATTTATATGTGAAGGTGAACAAAAAAATGGGATGATTAGTTTTTAAGGTGTTTAAATGTAGCCTCACCACATTTAATATTCAACATGTTTACGTCATAGACTAACCTGAACATCTATATAGAACCATCAAATTTTCATGTATATTATTAAGAATAATTTGGTACATGTAATATAATTATTACCAATTATTGATTAGATGCACTAATTATAATATACAGGCTTTACAATTATATATAGCATTTGCAAATTAAAAGCGCGTTAGCGGAAAAATTCCATATACATCAGCCTGATCATTTATACAATTATTATACATGCATTACAGAAGACAGATTGTGTGCTTCATGATTGTTGCATGTAATACTTCTTAAAATAAAAATATATATTATACTTATGAACAGGTGGAATTATTATGTTGAAGCTCTGCTGCTTATAAACCTGCCCATTGATTTTAAGAGCAGGTCGTTCTGTCGGAGATAAAGTGTCATATATAAATGTTTGGGCCCAGGTATGGTAATTTAAATAAAATCTGAATGACGGCTGTGATTTGCTGACCTCGTCATGTGACAGGCCAAGCTACTCTTCGACTGGTCGGGGGTAGAAAAATAGACTTGGTCCAATGTGGTTCATCAGTACTTAATATGGAGCTCAACGGTTAACGAGCTCCTTCATACATTTCTCGATTAAAAAATGTTCCTATATCCTATATTTTAAATCTATTTTGTTTATAACTCAGGATTTCAAGTGTTGTATATTCGGCCGTATCGTTAACCCCCCACCAAATAAAGAGTGGCTCAGACAACACGCAGCAAACACTAGACGTTGTCCTAATGTTGTCTTACCGCTGATCCATCGACGCATCTCGTTCACTTCTCGGCCAGCTCTCACTGACCCCGCGCACGCGCGAGATGCGCTCTCCCCATTATCATGACGTCACGCTATCGTGTTACCTTTAATCCCAGTTTCGCGCATAACACAGCGGTTGATTGTGCGCGTTTTGAAAATGACAACCGTGCGTCGCTGCCGCGAACACAATCCCCCGGGCTTCGGGTGACCCTCTTCCTAATGAAATTGCCCGTGTGTATGGCCGGAGACGGCTAATAATGGGACAGGGCTCAGAGGGAAGGCATTTGATTTCTAATTCCCGTCGCACACACGCCGCCCGAGATCAAATGTCCTGTGGGAGAGTGCAAAGATATATCATGCTTTGTAAAGCCAAAAGACAGC